>CM070484.1:46287110-46302110 GCA_036324585.1 Champsocephalus esox
GTCGACCCAGACCACTGAAACACAGAGGACGGGGAGTCACAAAGTGGTATAGGGGTTACAAGACGAGCACAGTGTCACGGGACGCAGAAGGAGCGAGGAGAAGCCGCTTCCGACGGCTCGAGTGTTGGGAGAGGCTTTCCTCGCGTTCCATCACATTAACGACAGACTACAAACACAATAATAATAATACGTTTTATTTCGAGGCGCCTTTCAGGACACCCTAGGTCGCCTTACATTTAAAAGTTAAAACAGCTAAAACAAAAACGGAACACAATTTAATCGAACCGACGAGGCAGTACAGCAGCACAACAGCATAACAGCACAACACAGGCAGGACCAGAGAGAGGAGTGACGGGTGAGAGGGGGGTCTGTGATGGCAGGTTGGATGTGTGTCAGAGCGAGGAGGCCGGTTTAAACAGGTGGGGTTTGAACGTCGTGATGGAGTCAGACTGTTCGATGTGTGGAGGCATAGGGCGCGGTGCAGCTCAAAGCCCTGGCTCCCACTGGGAGGTGGGGGCAGTCAGGAGTCCGGCTGAGGATGAGCGCAGGGAGCGGGTGTATTCCTGGAGGAGGTTTGAGAGAGAGGTGGGGGTGAGGCTGTTGAGGGCTTTGTATGCAAGCAGAAGGTTTTTGTAGTCAATCCGGTGCTGAACAGGGAGCCAGTGGAGCTGGATGAGGGTGGGGGTGATGTGGTCAGACGATTTGGTACGGGTAATGATCCGGGCAGCCGAGTTTTGAATGATTTGGAGTCTGTCGAGTAGTTTTGTGGGTAGGCCAGAGAGGAATGCATGAACCAGGATTGCGGTGCTGGATCGTGAAAGGGATGGGCGGAGTCTGGAAATGTTGCGGATATGTATCGCTCAGGACTAGATCTGTACGCATATTGAAGGCTTTAAGACGTTCTTCATCCTCTGGTTGCAGCCTACGTCATGCAGCATCACAGTTAGAGTCTGTGCAGCCCACGTCATTCAGCATCAGTTAGAGTCTGTGCAGCCTACGTCATGCAGCATCACAGTTAGAGCTGGAGTCTGTGCAGCCTACGTCATGCAGCATCACAGTTAGAGTCTGTGCAGCCCACGTCATGCAGCATCAGTTAGAGTCTGTGCAGCCTACGTCATGCAGCATCACAGTTAGAGCTGGAGTCTGTGCAGCCTACGTCATGCAGCATCACAGTTAGAGTCTGTGCAGCCTACGTCATGCAGCATCACAGTTAGAGTCTGTGCAGCCTACGTCATGCAGCATCAGTTAGAGTCTGTGCAGCCTACGTCATGCAGCATCACAGTTAGAGCTGGAGTCTGTGCAGCCTACGTCATGCAGCATCACAGTTAGAGTCTGTGCAGCCTACGTCATGCAGCATCACAGTTAGAGTCTGTGCAGCCTACGTCATGCAGCATCACAGTTAGAGTCTGTGCAGCCCACGTCATGCAGCATCACAGTTAGAGTTAGAGTCTGTGCAGCCTACGTCATGCAGCATCACAGTTAGAGTCTGTGCAGCCTACGTCATGCAGCATCAGTTAGAGTCTGTGCAGCCTACGTCATGCAGCATCAGTTAGAGTCTGTGCAGCCGACGTCATGCAGCATCAGTTAGAGTCTGTGCAGCCCACGTCATGCAGCATCACAGTTAGAGTCTGTGCAGCTTACGTCATGCAGCATCACAGTTAGAGTTAGAGTCTGTGCAGCCTACGTCATGCAGCATCACAGTTAGAGTCTGTGCAGCCCACGTCATGCAGCATCAGTTAGAGTCTGTGCAGCCTACGTCATGCAGCATCAGTTAGAGTCTGTGCAGCCCACGTCATGCAGCATCACAGTTAGAGTCTGTGCAGCCTACGTCATGCAGCATCAGTTAGAGTCTGTGCAGCCTACGTCATGCAGCATCAGTTAGAGTCTGTGCAGCCTACGTCATGCAGCATCAGTTAGAGTCTGTGCAGCCTACGTCATGCAGCATCACAGTTAGAGCTGGAGTCTGTGCAGCCTATGTCATGCAGCATCACAGTTAGAGTTAGAGTCTGTGCAGCCTACGTCATGCAGCATCACAGTTAGAGCTGGAGTCTGTGCAGCCTACGTCATGCAGCATCACAGTTAGAGCTGGAGTCTGTGCAGCCTACGTCATGCAGCATCACAGTTAGAGTTGGAGTCTGTGCAGCCTACGTCATGCAGCATCACAGTTAGAGTCTGTGCAGCCTACGTCATGCAGCATCACAGTTAGAGTCTGTGCAGCCTACGTCATGCAGCATCACAGTTAGAGTCTGTGCAGCCTACGTCTCCTAAAGCTCCTCTTGGTGATTTCAGGGGATGTTTCCTCACCGTGTGCTCGGTGTGTGTTCTTTCCAGAAGACAAAGCAGACACACGGCTCTGGCTAACGAGCCACTACAACTCTAGAAGGTGTGTGCGTGCGTGCGTGCGTGCGTGCGTGTGTGTGTGTGTGTGTAGGTGGATGGCCAGCAGCAGAGCCTCGGCCTGGAAGGTGCATCGATCTGGACCCGCAGCCTGAATGCCTTGAACCAGCTCTTGCGTGTCTGATGCACGGATCGCCCGCTCTTTCCAACGCGTCTCATTCATCGTTAATATCTGTATTTGTGGATGTCGTTGTTTGGACTTGTAAAAACTGAAAAACTCAATAAAGATATTGTTTTTAAATAAAAGTATTTGAGTACAAAGTTATGAAGTTCAGAATCTGTCTCTGGAAAAACCATCCATCCATTTCCAAAGACATTCAAGTGACTGATATTTTGAACATATTGATTGTTGTGCTTGTATGTATGTCTTAATGTGTGTACATGTATACATGTGTCTGCTGAATGTGCATATATTTAACTTACCGTACTTTTCGGACTATAAGCTGCGACTTTCCCCCCATTTTCTTCGTACAGCTAACGGCCACTAGGGGACCTCCTACATCTATGGGTTTCACAGGTAACATTAACCACCTTTAACACTACGGGCTCTAGGACCGGTCCGCGCCCGCCACCTTTAAGCGGCGGGCTCCAGCAGGAAAAGCTGGAGGCCGGAAAAGAGAGAGACAGGTAGCGCGCCAAAGTAAAAGTGGAACCGAGAGACAGAACGAGAGCAAGGCAGACGGACAGTTTAGCTGCTGCGGCTCGTATGCAGGTGCGCTTAATAGTCCGAAAAGTACGGTACATGTTTCTGTATTCTGGACTGTGGGAAACAGCATTTCGATCTCTCTGAACACACACTGAGAGGTTGGCAGTAAAGTTGACTTTGAGCATTACCTGTGTTTGGCAGCAGGGTGCAGGGACAGCGGGGGGCGAGGGCGGCCCCGTCCTCTCCGACCCCCCAGGAGACGCAGCAGGACAGTTTCCCCGAGGTCAGCAGCGTCTGCTTCTTACTGCCGTCAGCCTCGAAGGAGAGGGGGACGTCTGAGGAGAGACAGGAAGTGAGGAGAGACAGGAAGTGAGGAACACAGCGTTCCCTCTAACGTTGGATCTTATAGAGAGGTGCAGGATGAGTCCTAACACCTGAAGTCGTGCGGCTGGACTCGCTGCAGCTCCTTTATAGCATCGCGTTAGCATTTAGCTTCTGGCCGTTAGAGTTATGATTAGAACATTATGAAAGCAGAGATGTGGAGATGACCCGGCTGAACAGAACGTTTATGAAACAGGCTCGTGTTCGGGGACGTTAGGGGACCGCAGGGGGAACGTGGAGTGCCCGGTGTCCCGCCCTCAGACTGATCACGGCCAATGAAAGACAAGCTCCAGTGTCTCATGTGTGTTCATGTCTTTACTAGAAGAGGTTAGAGGAGCAGTCGCTGCACGAGGCTTGTTGTTGTTGTTGTTGTTTTAAATGAAGTCACTTACCACTCCCCACGCCCTCGTGGTCGAACATGACTCTCTGGTTGCTGCTGAACTCAAACTCCTCCACAGGAACGCTGCTGCTCCCCACCGAGGGTCCAGGCACCGGGACGAACACCTGAGCCAGGAGGAGGCAGGAGGAGGAGGAGCCCACCTCCTCAAACACCTGGGAGGACACACAGCATGTATTCAATCAGAGGGGGGGAGGAGGAGGAGGAGCCCACCTCCTCAAACACCTGGGAGGACACACAGCATGTATTCAATCAGAGGGGGGGAGGAGGAGGAGGGAGGAGGAGGAGCCCACCTCCTCAAACACCTGGGAGGACACACAGCATGTATTCAATCAGAGGGGGGGAGGAGGAGGAGGAGGAGGGAAGAGGAGGAGCCCACCTCCTCAAACACCTGGGAGGACACACAGCATGTATTCAATCAGAGGGGGGGAGGAGGAGGAGGAGGAGGGAGGAGGAGGAGCCCACCTCCTCAAACACCTGGGTAAAAGTAGAAGTACTCAGACATTGTACTTAGTGAAAGTAGAAGTACTCAGGTCTGTACTTGAGTAGAAGTAGAAGTACTCAGATCTTGTACTTAGTGAAAGTAGAAGTACTCAGACATTGTACTTAGTGAAAGTAGAAGTACTCAGATATTGTACTTAGTGAAAGTAGAAGTACTCAGACATTGTACTTGAGTAAAAGTAGAAGTACTCAGATCTTGTACTTAGTGAAGTACTTTGTAGACTGCAGGGTAGCTGGTGAAGGAGCAGCTAGTCTGAAGTACTTTGTAGACTGCAGGGTAGCTGGTGGAGGAGCAGCTAGTCTGAAGTACTTTGTAGACTGCAGGGTAGCTGGTGAAGGAGCAGCTAGTCTGAAGTACTTTGTAGACTGCAGGGTAGCTGGTGGAGGTGCAGCTAGTCTGAAGTACTTTGTAGACTGCAGGGTAGCTGGTGGAGGTGCAGCTAGTCTGAAGTACTTTGCAGACTGCAGGGTAGCTGGTGGAGGTGCAGCTAGTCTGAAGTACTTTGTAGACTGCAGGGTAGCTGGTGGAGGAGCAGCTAGTCTGAAGTACTTTGTAGACTGCAGGGTAGCTGGTGGAGGTGCAGCTAGTCTGAAGTACTTTGTAGACTGCAGGGTAGCTGGTGGAGGTGCAGCTAGTCTGAAGTACTTTGTAGACTGCAGGGTAGCTGGTGGATTTACTCCAGGAGGAACTAAAGTCTGATTCAACACTTGGTTAGATTTCACATCCTTCACCTGTGAAGTAACTAGAGGGATTAAATACATGTATTGGAGTAAAAGTACACCATGTACCTCTGAACTGAAGTGGAGTAGAAGTACACAGTAGCATCAAATACCGAAGTGAAGTGAAGTACCTCTAAATAGTACTTGAGTTCAGTGAATGCACCACGTGAAGCGGCCGCTCTACCTGCAGGTTGAGGCTCTGTGGACAGTTGACTATCTTCAGGTTGAAGATCTGTCCGAAGTGGACTCTGAAGTCTCCGTTGAGGGAGCGGCTGTCGGTTCTGGAGACTTCCTTGTCGTTGTAGAGGATCTTTATGAAGAGAGAGCGCTTCGCCACGTCCTCCCTGCGACACGCTTCGGCCCTGAGGAAGCGGGAAGACGGTGCGTTTCATCATCGCAGCCATTATTGGGAACTCAAAGTGATTCTAGAATGCAATGTGGACAGTTGAATCCCAGCCACTGGTCTCATATCTCCCGTGTGAAGGACTTTTGGGTCAGGGTTACTCAGACTCAGCGATAAGACTCCCTGTGACCCGGGGCGAAGGACCTGGGCTTCAGCATAGTATGAATGGAAGGAGGACCTGGACCTCTTTACCATCACTTCAGAGCAGGGCCGCACGATTTTGGGAAAAAATCTAATTGCGATTTTTCTGACAAATATTGCGATTGCGATTGCGATATTTATTTTTAAGCGACACAATGGAAGTTTATTGTAAAATGCGGCCATAAATCCGGCTAGGAAGGTCGCATCAACGTGCTCCTGTCTCCAGCGCCCCGCAGCCCGAGCTACGAGTGAAAGAACTAAAGTTACATGAAGCTTCCGTTGCTCTAAAGTCGAGCTCCAGTAGAGACTCTCCCTGAGAGAGAAACACGGGATGGAGCGTCTCTGACCTGACTCAGAGCGTTCACCAGACCATCTGAAGCTCCGCTGGAAGCCGTCTGGAAAGGACAGGCACTTTCAAGAGCACTTGGCGGGTGATTGGATCAATCACCCGCCAAGTACCTCTCACAGCCTTCTTATCAACCAGGTGTTCAGAGTACCTCTCACAGCCTTCTTATCAACCAGGTGTTCAGAGTACCTCTCACAGCCTTCTTATCAACCAGGTGTTCAGAGTACCTCTCACAGCCTCTTATCAACCAGGTGTTCAGAGTACCTCTCACAGCCTTCTTATCAACCAGGTGTTCAGAGTACCTCTCGCAGCCTTCTTATCAACCAGGTGTTCAGAGTACCTCTCACAGCCTTCTTATCAACCAGGTGTTCAGAGTACCTCTCACAGCCTTCTTATCTTATCAACCAGGTGTTCAGAGTACCTCTCACAGCCTTCTTATCAACCAGGTGTTCAGAGTACCTCTCACAGCCTTCTTATCAACCAGGTGTTCAGAGTACCTCTCACAGCCTTCTTATCAACCAGGTGTTCAGAGTACCTCTCACAGCCTTCTTATCAACCAGGTGTTCAGAGTACCTCTCACAGCCTTCTTATCAACCAGGTGTTCAGAGTACCTCTCACAGCCTTCTTATCAACCAGGTGTTCAGAGTACCTCTCACAGCCTTCTTATCAACCAGGTGTTCAGAGTACCTCTCACAGCCTTCTTATCAACCAGGTGTTCAGAGTACCTCTCACAGCCTTCCTATCAACCAGGTGTTCAGAGTACCTCTCACAGCCTTCTTATCTTATCAACCAGGTGTTCAGAGTACCTCTCACAGCCTTCTTATCAACCAGGTGTTCAGAGTACCTCTCACAGCCTTCTTATCAACCAGGTCTTCAGAGTACCTCTCACAGCCTTCTTATCTTATCAACCAGGTGTTCAGAGTACCTCTCGCAGCCTTCTTATCAACCAGGTGTTCAGTGTACCTCTCACAGCCTTCTTATCTTATCAACCAGGTGTTCAGAGTACCTCTCACAGCCTTCTTATCTTATCAACGAGGTGTTCAGAGTACCTCTCACAGCCTTCTTATCAACGAGGTGTTCAGAGTACCTCTCACAGCCTTCTTATCTTATCAACCAGGTGTTCAGAGTACCTCTCACAGCCTTCTTATCAACGAGGTGTTCAGAGTACCTCTCACAGCCTTCTTATCTTATCAACCAGGTGTTCAGAGTACCTCTCACAGCCTTCTTATCAACGAGGTGTTCAGAGTACCTCTCACAGCCTTCTTATCTTATCAACCAGGTGTTCAGAGTACCTCTCACAGCCTTCTTATCTTATCAACCAGGTGTTCAGAGTACCTCTCACAGCCTTCCTATCAACGAGGTGTTCAGAGTACCTCTCACAGCCTTCTTATCAACCAGGTGTTCAGAGTACCTCTCACAGCCTTCTTATCAACGAGGTGTTCAGAGTACCTCTCACAGCCTTCTTATCAACCAGGTGTTCAGAGTACCTCTCACAGCCTTCCTATCAACGAGGTGTTCAGAGTACCTCTCACAGCCTTCCTATCAACCAGGTGTTCAGAGTACCTCTCACAGCCTTCCTATCAACCAGGTGTTCAGAGTACCTCTCACAGCCTTCTTATCAACGAGGTGTTCAGAGTACCTCTCACAGCCTTCCTATCAACGAGGTGTTCAGAGTACCTCTCACAGCCTTCCTATCAACCAGGTGTTCAGAGTACCTCTCACAGCCTTCTTATCAACGAGGTGTTCAGAGTACCTCTCACAGCCTTCCTATCAACCAGGTGTTCAGAGTACCTCTCACAGCCTTCTTATCAACCAGGTGTTCAGAGTACCTCTCACAGCCTTCTTATCAACCAGGTGTTCAGTCTACCTCTTGCAGACTTCGCTGGCCGTGATGTTTCCGGACGCCGACAGCTCTGGGATCAGGACCGGTTCTCCAGGCTTCCTGCGGATCCTGGAGGCCTTCTCTCTGACGCGCCGCTCATTGGAGACGACGTCTGGTTTCTCTGGAGGCTCCGGTTTGGGGGGCCCTTCCTCAGCGGGCCCCTCTGATTCGCTCGCCTCCACGTCTTCATCTTCCTCTTCCGTCTCACCCTGCGTCTGGTCTTTCTTCTTCCTCCTCCTCTTCTTCTTGGCTTTCTGAACGGTCAGAGGAGATGAGGTTTAGATTGTACGGTAAAATCATCAGGCTATAGAGAAATAAAACAACGGTTGATCGAATGATAGTTATTGTGGAGACCGTTTAAAAACATCCCGATATCTGATCCCTGAGAACAGATCGCATGTGGGGAATGAAACCCCCAGCTGACTGCACACGACACAACATTAACGTCTTCACTAAATGTCTCCAAAGGCCACAGTGACCGCCCCGACACACGGCGGCGTGCGTTGCCGCTTGGCGGTGGGCGTGTCTTGAGCTCGGGGAGTCAACGCGAGCAGCCCGGCCAACAACCAATCACATGGATGTCCCGCCCCGGACACACGAAGCAAAGCGTTCATGCTCCATCCATGCTGTCTACATGCTGGCTACATGCTGGCTACATGCTGGCTGCATGCTGGCTACATGCTGGCTACATGCTGGCTACATGCTGGCTACATGCTGGCTGCATGCTGGCTACATGCTGGCTACATGCTGGCTACATGCTGGCTACATGCTGGCTGCATGCTGGCTACATGCTGGCTACATGCTGGCTACATGCTGGCTACATGCTGGCTGCATGCTGGCTGCATGCTGGCTACATGCTGGCTACATGCTGGCTACATGCTGGCTACATGCTGGCTACATGCTGGCTACATGCTGGCTACATGCTGGCTACATGCTGGCTACATGCTGGCTACATGCTGGCTGCATGCTGGCTACATGCTGGCTACATGCTGGCTACATGCTGGCTACATGCTGGCTGCATGCTGGCTACATGCTGGCTACATGCTGGCTACATGCTGGCTACATGCTGGCTGCATGCTGGCTGCATGCTGGCTACATGCTGGCTGCATGCTGGCTGCATGCTGGCTACATGCTGGCTACATGCTGGCTACATGCTGGCTACATGCTGGCTACATGCTGGCTACATGCTGGCTACATGCTGGCTGCATGCTGGCTGCATGCTGGCTGCATGCTGGCTGCATGCTGGCTACATGCTGGCTACATGCTGGCTGCATGCTGGCTACATGCTGGCTACATGCTGGCTACATGCTGGCTACATGCTGGCTACATGCTGGCTACATGCTGGCTACATGCTGTCTGCATGCTGGCTACATGCTGGCTACATGCTGGCTGCATGCTGGCTACATGCTGGCTACATGCTGGCTACATGCTGGCTACATGCTGGCTGCATGCTGGCTACATGCTGGCTACATGCTGTCTGTCTGCTAGCTGTCCATTCAAACGAAGCGCACTGGATATAAACTCCCCAAACTGGCGGACACCTACCAGTTTCCCCCACTGTCTCTGCCCCCTCCCCCATGCCCCACTGTCCCTGCCCCCTCCCCCATGCCCCACTGTCCCTGCCCCCTCCCCCACTGTCCCTGCCCCCTCCCCCATGCCCCACTGTCCCTGCCCCCTCCCCCATGCCCCACTGTCCCTGCCCCCTCCCCCATGCCCCACTGTCCCTGCCCCCTCCCCCATGCCCCACTGTCCCTGCCCCCTCCCCCATGCCCCACTGTCCCTGCCCCCTCCCCATGCCCCACTGTCCCTGCCCCCACTGTCCCCCCCCTCTATCAGTGCAGTACCCAGGCCCCTCTATCAGTGCAGTACCCAGGCCCCTCTATCAGTGCAGTACCCAGGCCCCTCTATCAGTGCAGTACCCAGGCCCCTCTATCAGTGCAGTACCCAGGCCCCTCTATCAGTGCAGTACCCAGGCCCCTCTATCTGTGCAGTACCCAGGCCCCTCTATCAGTGCAGTACCCAGGCCCCTCTATCAGTGCAGTACCCAGGCCCCTCTATCAGTGCAGTACCCAGGCCCCTCTATCAGTGCAGTACCCAGGCCCCTCTATCAGTGCAGTACCCAGGCCCCTCTATCAGTGCAGTACCCAGGCCCCTCTATCAGTGCAGTACCCAGGCCCCTCTATCCGTGCAGTACCCAGGCTGTCTGTCTCTCTGTACCTGCTTCCTCCTCCAGACCTTCCACTCCTCCAGATGCTTCTTGTACTCGGCCAGCTTCCTCTGGTAATCCTCCTCCATCTCCGCCTCCAGCTCCACCAGCTCGGCCAGGATCTCTCCCTCACACTGGTGCTCGTCTGAGGCCCGGTCCACGCTCTCCCTGGGTCCACAACACACAGCATGATGTCATTGCTAATGCTATAGCAGCGTGTGAAGGACACTGCTCAGGGACTAGCTGATGCTCTGTGTGTGAGGACTAGGTACTTGGTCCTGAGGCTCAAGCCGGGGGCGAGGGATTATTAACATTATTACATTGGACATGGAGCTGCTGTGACGTAAATCAAATTTCAGACTTGATCTGACAGTAAAGTAATATCGTATCGTATCGTATCGTATTAACATACTCAGAGAAAGTCAGAACTTTTTGATTTTAAGAAAAAGTCAGAATTTTGAGATTTATATTCGTCTCATCAAATATGACATACACCGTAAAATAATAATAAATTATATATATTGTCGTAATAATGATATCATCTATTTATAATTGTAAATGTGTATTGTATGTAGAGATACATTTAGATGTCAATCAGATCAGATACTGCTCGAGTTTGCACAGCATCGTAATTCCCTTTCGTTTCATTATTATTTGTATTATTGTTTTACACGTTCTAAACCAATGAAACGCCTCGATGACCCAGCTCGTGAAAGAAGCTCTGAAGGACGTCGAGGCGAGGTCTCAGCGCTCTGACGGAGCCGTACCTCCGCAGGGACAGTTTGTACGGCGTGTTGGTGAAGCTCTGGAAGTCTCTGAGGGTCTTCAGCTCCTTCCAGACCCGCACGATGTTCCTCAGCAGAACCCGGTCCTTCTCCTGCTCGCCGTCCCGCAGCTGCCTGGTGCTCCTGTTGGGGGGTCAGGAGAGTATCGACAGTGAGGTGCAGGAACGAGTCCGCACGGCACCACTTCCTGGTCCCTCGTTTTTATCTGAACTAAGGTCTGAGGCCAGATCTGAGGGAAGGAAAAACCTTTTTGACCGTTGGCGCTCATCCTGATGTTCGGCCTCGATGTAACGACATTCATAAATAAGTAGATGTAACACCCTGTTCCCCCGGTTACACGTTTCATTCGCCCTGTACGACGGGCGCTGCAGGTGAGGACAATGGGGGATGTTGGCTTATCTGGCGCCCGCAGCTCACAGCCAACGTGCGAGGGAGAGAGCGAGGGAGAGAGAGAGGGAGGGAGAGAGCGAGGGAGGGAGAGAGCGAGGGAGAGAGCGAGGGAGGGAGAGGCGAGCGAGGGAGAGAGAGAGAGGGAGAGAGGAGGGAGAGAGCGAGGGAGGGAGGGAGAGAGCGAGCGAGGGAGAGAGGGAGGGAGAGAGGGAGAGCGAGTGAGGGAGAGAGAGAGAGGGAGGGAGAGAGCGAGCAAGGGAGAGAGTGAGGGAGAGAGCGAGCGAGGGAGAGAGGGAGGGAGAGAGCGAGCGAGGGAGAGAGGGAGGGTGAGCGAGTGAGGGAGAGAGCGAGCGAGGGAGGGAGGGAGAGAGCGAGCGAGGGAGAGAGGGAGGGAGAAAGCGAGCGAGGGAGAGAGCGAGCGAGGGAGAGAGGGAGGGAGAAAGCGAGCGAGGGAGAGAGAGGGAGAGAGAGAGAGAGTGAGGGAGAAAGCGAGCGAGGGAGAGAGAGGGAGAGAGAGAGAGAGTGAGGGGGAGGGAGAGAGGGAGAGAGAGAGAGAGCGAGGGAGAGAGAGAGGGAGAGAGCGAGCGAGGGAGAGAGCGAGCGAGGGAGAGAGGGAGGGAGAGAGCGAGGGAGAGAGGAGGGAGAGAGCGAGGGAGAGAGAGAGAGCGAGTGAGGGAGAGGAGAGAGCGAGTGAGAGAGAGGGAGAGAGGGAGGGAGAGAGCGACGAGGGAGAGAGAGGGGGAGAGAGCGAGTGAGGGAGAGGAGAGAGGGAGGAGAGAGTGAGCGAGGGAGAGAGTGAGCGAGAGAGAGGGAGAGAGCGAGCGAGGGAGAGAGAGAGGGAGAGAGCGAGCGAGGGAGAGAGAGAGGGAGAGAGCGAGCGAGCGAGAGAGGGAGGGAGAGAGAGAGGGAGGGAGAGAGCGAGGGAGAGAGCGAGGAGGGAGAGCGAGCGAGGGAGAGAGAGAGGGAGAGAGGGAGGGAGAGAGCGAGGGAGGGAGGAGAGAGCGAGCGAGGGAGAGAGGGAGGGAGAGAGGGAGAGCGAGTGAGGGAGAGGAGAGAGAGGAGGGAGAGAGCGAGCAAGGAGAGAGTGAGGGAGAGAGCGAGCGAGGGAGAGAGGGAGGGAGAGAGAGAGCGAGGGAGAGAGGGAGGGAGAGCGAGTGAGGGAGAGGGAGGAGAGAGAGTGAGGGAGAGGGAGAGAGCGAGCGAGGGAGGGAGGGAGAGAGCGAGCGAGGGAGAGAGGAGGGAGAGAAGAGAGCGAGGGAGAGAGCGAGGGAGAGAAGCGAGCGAGGGAGAGAGCGAGCGAGGAGAGAGGGAGGGAGAGAGCGAGAGAGGGAGAGAGAGGGAGAGAGAGAGAGAGGAGAGGAGAGAGCGAGTGAGGGAGAGAGAGGAGAGAGAGAGAGTGAGGGAGAGGGAGAGAGGGAGGGAGAGAGCGAGGGAGAGAGAGAGAGCGAGCGAGGGAGAGAGAGAGGGAGAGAGCGAGAGAGGGAGAGAGAGCGAGCGAGCGAGAGAGGGAGGGAGAGAGAGAGGGAGGGAGAGAGCGAGGGAGAGAGCGAGGGAGGGAGAGGCGAGCGAGGGAGAGAGAGAGGGAGAGAGAGGAGGGAGAGAGCGAGGGAGGGAGGGAGAGAGCGAGCGAGGGAGAGAGGGAGGGAGAGAGCGAGCAAGGGAGAGAGGAGGGAGAGAGCGAGCGAGGGAGAGAGGGAGGGAGAGAGCGAGCGAGGGAGAGAGGGAGGGAGAGCGAGTGAGGGAGAGGGAGAGAGCGAGCGAGGGAGGGAGGGAGAGAGCGAGCGAGGGAGAGAGGGAGGGAGAGAGCGAGCAGGGAGAGAGAGAGGAGAGAGAGAGCGAGGGAGAGAGCGAGCGAGGGAGAGAGGGAGGGAGAGAGAGCGAGCGAGGGAGAGAGAGAGGAGTGAGGGAGAGAGAGCGAGCGAGGGAGAGAGGGAGAGAGAGAGAGAGTGAGGGAGAGGGAGAGAGGGAGGGAGAGAGCGAGGGAGAGAGAGAGAGCGAGCGAGGGAGAGAGCGAGCGAGGGAGAGAGCGAGCGAGGGAGAGAGGGAGGGAGAGAGCGAGGGAGAGAGGGAGGGAGAGAGCGAGGGAGAGAGAGCGAGTGAGGGAGAGGAGAGAGCGAGTGAGAGAGAGGGAGAGAGGGAGGGAGAGAGCGAACGAGGGAGAGAGAGAGGGGGAGAGAGCGAGTGAGGGAGAGGTAGAGAGGGAGGGAGAGAGTGAGCGAGGGAGAGAGTGAGCGAGGGAGAGAGCGAGGGAGAGAGAGGGAGAGAGCGAGCGAGGGAGAGGGAGAGAGCGAGCGAGGGAGAGAGAGAGCGAGGGAGAGAGAGGGAGAGAGCGAGCGAGGGAGAGAGAGAGGGAGAGAGGGAGGGAGAGAGCGAGCGAGGGAGAGAGCGAGCGAGGGAGAGAGCGAGCGAGGGAGAGAGCGAGGGAGAGAGCGCACTGGTACCGGCGCTGTTGTTGTTAGCATCTGGTGCTAGCTGCGCTAACGGACATAAGAAGAGATGTTTCTACACCCAGGGTGCAGGACAGCTCTCCCCTCAGACGGAGGCTGCTAGCTGCAGCTCAGTGAGCTGAAGGACCCTCCGTGTTCAGATGGTTCACTTCAGTCTCAGTTATCTCAGTGGGTCTCAAACGGTTTGATCACGATGTATGTAAGCACGTACTTCCACGGCTCTCCTTTATAATGATTGGGATGAAACAGGTTTGAAATCGTTTCCATGGCGCCAGCTAAAATCTCGCCTCGGGCATCAGATTGTCGAGAGCCGGCCCTGCTTCGTAGCATCACGTTAGCATTTAGCTTCTGGACATTAGATTTACGATTAGAACATTATAAAAGTAGGGTAGACATGTGGAGGCTGAACAGAAACATTTATCAAACATAAATACATCCACAGCGACCCCATAGCGCCCTTTAAGTGCATCTATTTATACGTATGTCATGTTCTGCCAGTCGTCAGTCGCGTTGGACGAAACCAGCGACATGTGACGAAAGCCTTTTATTCGCATCGTTGCTTCCAGCCTCTCTGATCTGGAGATGTGCTGCTTCTGCTTCACTTCAAAGTGAACGTCTCTGAATGACACTGGACACGTTCGCTATTCCATAAACCATTAAAGTAGAAAATAATCTGCATTCATCTGAAATCAAAATGATAGTTAGTTTTACCCTAAAGCAGACGGTAACTATGGGTTATAGTGATGCATGACTGTAGCTGGCCGTGCTGTCGGAGAAACAGGTCTGCGCCTCCCTTCATCGGCAGCGAGTGGACAAGTGGACAAGTGGACATGTTGAGGTGCCTTGGTTTCATTGTGCTTTCAAAAGAGGAGCCAATCAGCACGCAACGTTACAGATGAACCTCGAGAGCGCCTCGGCGTCACGGAGCAGCTGCACCCTCACCTGACCTCCAGACTGTACTCGGAGATCCGCCGCTGCATGGCCGCCGTCAGACTCTGTCCTCCGTGGACCACCAGCATACCCCTCAGAGCGTTCCTGAGTCCGTTCAGCTGCACACGCACACACACACACACACACACGAGAGAGAGACACACACACACACACACACGCGAGAGAGAGAGAGACACACACACACACACAAACACACGAGAGAGAGACACACACACACATAAAAGAGAGAGAGAGAGAGACACACACACGAGAGAGAGACACACACACACACACACGCGAGAGAGACACACACACACACACACGCGAGAGAGAGAGAGAGACACACACACACACACACACACGCGAGAGAGAGAGAGACACACACACACAAACACACAAGAGAGACACACACACACACATAAAAGAGA
>CM070484.1:46304610-46317110 GCA_036324585.1 Champsocephalus esox
GTATGTGAGGACTAGAGGGTCCTGAGGCTGAAGCTCTGTATGTGAGGACTAGAGGGTCCTGAGGTGATGCTCTGTATGTGAGGACTAGAGGGTCCTGAGGCTGAAGCTCTGTATGTGAGGACTAGAGGGTCCTGAGGCTGATGCTCTGTATGTGAGGACTAGAGGGTCCTGAGGCTGATGCTCTGTATGTGAGGACTAGAGGGTCCTGAGGCTGAAGCTCTGTATGTGAGGACTAGAGGGTCCTGAGGCTGATGCTCTGTATGTGAGGACTAGAGGGTCCTGAGGCTGAAGCTCTGTATGTGAGGACTAGAGGGTCCTGAGGCTGATGCTCTGTATGTGAGGACTAGAGGGTCCTGAGGCTGATGCTCTGTATGTGAGGACTAGAGGGTCCTGAGGCTGATGCTCTGTATGTGAGGACTAGAGGGTCCTGAGGCTGATGCTCTGTATGTGAGGACTAGAGGGTCCTGAGGCTGATGCTCTGTATGTGAGGACTAGAGGGTCCTGAGGCTGATGCTCTGTATGTGAGGACTAGAGGGTCCTGAGGCTGATGCTCTGTATGTGAGGACTAGAGGGTCCTGAGGCTGATGCTCTGTATGTGAGGACTAGAGGGTCCTGAGGCTGAAGCTCTGTATGTGAGGACTAGAGGGTCCTGAGGCTGATGCTCTGTATGTGAGGACTAGAGGGTCCTGAGGCTGATGCTCTGTATGTGAGGACTAGAGGGTCCTGAGGCTGATGCTCTGTATGTGAGGACTAGAGGGTCCTGAGGCTGAAGCTCTGTATGTGAGGACTAGAGGGTCCTGAGGCTGATGCTCTGTATGTGAGGACTAGAGGGTCCTGAGGCTGATGCTCTGTATGTGAGGACTAGAGGGTCCTGAGGCTGAAGCTCTGTATGTGAGGACTAGAGGGTCCTGAGGCTGATGCTCTGTATGTGAGGACTAGAGGGTCCTGAGGCTGATGCTCTGTATGTGAGGACTAGAGGGTCCTGAGGCTGATGCTCTGTATGTGAGGACTAGAGGGTCCTGAGGCTGATGCTCTGTATGTGAGGACTAGAGGGTCCTGAGGCTGAAGCTCTGTATGTGAGGACTAGAGGGTCCTGAGGCTGATGCTCTGTATGTGAGGACTAGAGGGTCCTGAGGCTGAAGCTCTGTATGTGAGGACTAGAGGGTCCTGAGGCTGATGCTCTGTATGTGAGGACTAGAGGGTCCTGAGGCTGATGCTCTGTATGTGAGGACTAGAGGGTCCTGAGGCTGATGCTCTGTATGTGAGGACTAGAGGGTCCTGAGGCTGATGCTCTGTATGTGAGGACTAGAGGGTCCTGAGGCTGATGCTCTGTATGTGAGGACTAGAGGGTCCTGAGGCTGATGCTCTGTATGTGAGGACTAGCGGGTCCTGAGGCTGATGCTCTGTATGTGAGGACTAGAGGGTCCTGAGGCTGATGCTCTGTATGTGAGGACTAGCGGGTCCTGAGGCTGATGCTCTGTATGTGAGGACTAGAGGGTCCTGAGGCTGATGCTCTGTATGTGAGGACTAGAGGGTCCTGAGGCTGATGCTCTGTATGTGAGGACTAGCGGGTCCTGAGGCTCAGGCCGGGACCAGGGAGAGTTCGGCTCAGAGAGGCTCACCTTGTCAGTGAGGTGTGCAGAGAGGTTGTTGCGCTGCCGGCTCAGGTACTGGTCGTACAGCTGAGCCAGGCGGGAACCCAGCACATGTTCCCGGCTGAAGAGGGGGTGGTGGGAGAAGATGAGCCCGGAAACATCCACATCCAGCTGGTAGTCCCCCTCGGGGTCCGCGGCCCCCGACAGGTACAGCGTCGCATACTTAGACTTCAGCGGCTGGGGAGAGAACATCAAACCCTTTGATCTGCTGGTTCCACAGCCTCACACTGAAGGACACGAACAGCCTGGACAGCATGCTAGAACCTGCTCTCTGGAGCCGGAGTGAAACGGAGAGACTTCTGGAAGCAGAGCGCAAACTGAACTCTCCAGAATCATCGAGGTGTCTACGCTCTGCTCTCAAGACTCATGGCCTTCAAAATCCTTCACGCCATGAGAACACTGGAGGGGGTCTGTGCCCGCTCGAAGGAAGCACCAGATCCGATCCACATTCATCGTCACATGCTCAGCAGCTTCATTCTTCTGACCTGAGCTCCTCCCACAATGCAACGTGTATAATAAAACACAAAAACACAAATACAAAATAGTGCAAGAAGTCTATATACGTGTAAATATGTGTGTGTGTGTGTCTCACCTTCCTGTACACAGTGTGCAGAGCGGGGTCCAGGTCCTCCTCCATGTGGAAGAGGGGGGGTCTGGTGGAGGACTCCTTGATGGGGTCCGGCAGAGCCACGATCCTGCCGTCGTCTCCGAACCACTTTTTACCCTGAAACGTTTAAACCACAGAGACGTAGTCACTGAGCCGTAGATTCTCTCTGCTGGACCCGGGACCCGTTCAGAACGCGGCCTTCACGCTGCTATGGACGCTAACGCACGTCCTTCACGGTTCTTGAAGTGACTGTTATGTTGTATATTGATTGTTGGGCTTTTATTCATGTCTGTGTGCATATGCATACATGTGTCTGATTGTGTGTACAGGATGTATCAGGGACGCAAACACATATACCGTCTGACAAAGGCCTGCGCTGTAATGCTTCAATTAGCTGTTCTTTGTAGCATACTCAGATCAGGAGGAGACAGAGATGTGAAGTTACACATCAAGGGGTTTATTATTATCTACAGGTAGATATTATCAAGTGGGACACACAATACAATGAAACATATTATCATTATATATAATAGACTTCTCTCGCATCCTATCCATATGAACCGGTTTGTTTGTGGGGGGACCTCACCTCCTCTAGGGGGTCCGGGGGCATGCTCCCCCGAGAAGATTTTATCTTTAAATTGAAGTTAAAGGCATGGATCTGGTGCACTTTGAGGGCAACATTAAGAGATGTATGGAAGCAGCTCTCAACACAGAACTGTATAACTCAATTAGCTGTTCTTTATAGCATACTCAGATCAGGAGGAGACGGAGATGTGAAGTTTATTATTTACAGGTGGATATTATACTCTTCTGACTTTAAGGGCTTCAGTGTTTCTACTGCTTTACTAACTGCTTTATGCTGCCTGCCGCCGCCATGTGACTCCTCCGTGTGTCTGCTGTCGCTTGTTCGCAGACCCTTCACGCGACAGCAGAGCGAACAGGAGGCGTGGAGCGAGGGATCGCTGTCCACTAGTCGTGCTCGCTGATGGATACAAAAATATACTTTGGCGGCCGTTAATAGGCTTTACGTGCGCGGCCCGCCCAAGCAAAGTCTACGAAGTGAGAAGTTGTCCGTCAGTCGGTGAGTCGGACCCCGCCCCAAAGCGAAAGCTCTTCGGTTCTCCACGAACTACACAAGTCGCCCAAATCAGCGTTAAGAAAGCGGGAGGCGCCGAAACGCGACTAATTTGCATCACTGATATTTACATGTCTCGATACTCTCTCTCTGTATCTCTCTCCGTATCTCTCTCTGTATCTCTCTCTGTATCTCTCTCTGTATCTCTCTCTGTATCTCTCTCCGTATCTCTCTCTCCGTATCTCTCTCTCCGTATCTCTCTCTGTATCTCTCTCTGTATCTCTCTCTGTATCTCTCTCCGTATCTCTCTCCGTATCTCTCTCTCTGTATCTCTCTCCGTATCTCTCTCTCTCTGTATCTCTCTCCGTATCTCTCTCTCTCTGTATCTCTCTCCGTATCTCTCTCCGTATCTCTCTCTGTATCTCTCTCTGTATCTCTCTCCGTATCTCTCTCCGTATCTCTCTCTCTGTATCTCTCTCCGTATCTCTCTCCGTATCTCTCTCTCTGTATCTCTCTCCGTATCTCTCTCCGTATCTCTCTCTCTGTATCTCTCTCCGTATCTCTCTCCGTATCTCTCTCCGTATCTCTCTCTCGTATCTCTCTCCGTATCTCTCTCTCGTATCTCTCTCCGTATCTCTCTCTCTGTATCTCTCTCCGTATCTCTCTCTCTGTATCTCTCTCCGTATCTCTCTCTCCGTGTATCTCTCTCCGTATCTCTCTCCGTATCTCTCTCTCTGTATCTCTCTCTGTATCTCTCTCTCCGTATCTCTCTCTCCGTATCTCTCTCTCCGTATCTCTCTCTGTATCTCTCTCCGTATCTCTCTCCGTATCTCTCTCCGTATCTCTCTCCGTATCTCTCTCTGTATCTCTCTCCGTATCTCTCTCTCTGCTCTCTCCGTCTCTCTCTCCGTATCTCTCTCTCTGCTCTCTCCGTCTCTCTCTCCGTATCTCTCTCCTCCGTATCTCTCTCCGTATCTCTCTCCTCCGTATCTCCCTCTGTATCTCTCTCTCTGCTCTCTCCGTATCTCTCTCTCTGCTCTCTCCGTCTCTCTCTCCGTATCTCTCTCTGTATCTCTCTCCGTATCTCTCTCCGTATCTCTCTCCGTATCTCTCTCCGTCTCTCTCTCCGTATCTCTCTCTGCATCTCTCTCCGTATCTCTCTCTGTATCTCTCTCCGTATCTCTCTCTGCATCTCTCTCGTATCTCTCTCTGCATCTCTCTCCGTATCTCTCTCCGTATCTCTCTCTGCATCTCTCTCCGTATCTCTCTCCGTATCTCTCTCTGCATCTCTCTCCGTGCACACACACTGAAAGACTGACCTCTGGCTACAGAGCCAGTGCTTCTCACCTCCTCCATCTGCAGGATCCTGTTCTCCAGAATGTTCTCGTTGCTCAGAGACACAGGCGGCCTCTGCCCCACGTACAGACCCTCGTCCTCCACGTACCGAGGCTTCACGTTGTCGGGGAGTTTGATGTGGGCCGCCACTGAAAAACACATCATCAAAGCGAGACATTAAGCTTTGAGGCTTTGAGGCTTTGAGGCTTTGAGGCTTTGAGGCGCTTCTAGTGGAAAGGAAATCTTCAAAGCCTACATCAAGGAAAGTCTTTCTCCAACCAACCAGCCGTTGCCTCATTCATGTAGAAATAGGTATACTTTGAATCAGGGAAGGAATACAATATAATGTTAGGGTATTTAGCTTTCATAAGAAGCGCCACCTAATCGTGACGTCTGTAGTCACGAGAGTATAAAAGACTACAACTCCAGCTCCTCTGAAACAAAGTCGGAAAGACGTCGGGGGAACTGGGAATGTACGTTTGTTTTTTCTTCCTTGCGTCTCTTTTGATATTACATTTGTAATGTATTTGTTCCGTCTTTGGATACATGTGTGTATGTAGGTAGGTACGTGTATGTGACATGTGGGTATACATATGAGTATATGGGTACAAGTATTACTGTTACTATTCTTTATTCCCTTATCTATACATTTTCTTTTAATATTATCTTCTACATTACTTTGCTTTGACCTATACGGGTATCCATCTTATTGATTTGCCCGTCAGAGGCGGTGCTGTGAGCGCTGGGTCTGTCCATCGTGCGCATGCGCAGGTCGAGCACCAACACAAGCAAGTGCCTCTGGAGCCCGTCTGCGCCGCGGCGTCTTCTGGAACATTCTCCAGGTTCTATCGGGTCAATGCCGCCACTCCCCGTCCTCTGGGCGTGGTCCTTTTGCCGAGCTCTCAGCGGTGAGCAGGGGCTCGGGTTCTCCATGCCGTGGTTGAAGTCGTCCAGTGCTAAAGCACGGCCTCTGGCGGTCAGTAGGGACCGAGCAGAACGATAGGTACGGCTGTAACTACGGTTCTGTGGGTCCCTACTGATCGCCAGAGTTCCTGTCACTCAGAATTATTGTGTGCTCGAGAGAAGATTCTGGGAACAGACCCTCTGCCGACACCGGCTGATATACCCGGTGTCACGTGGGTCACAGGTGACTTTGTTGTTCTTGGTATTCGAGCTGCGCATGCGCGCGATTCAAGCACCGCCTCTGGCGGACCGTAGTTACAGACGTAGCTCTCCTCCTCTCTCAAACTGCACACACTCATTCCTCTGCATGCTCTGAAGCTCTGACGGCCCGTCCACACGACAGCGTCGACAACTCCAATCTGCCCATTCACTTTCAATGGGGTGACGTCACGTTGCCTCGCTTTTTCGCCGAACTGAATTGTGGGTAGCAGAGCGGTCCGTCTCCGCCGGAGTAGCCAGCGCCAGCCAATCAAATCCCGTTTCTGAAAATCTGACAGCTCAAGCCGTAGCCAATCAAACCGCGTCTAAGCTGGGAGAGATATCCCGCCGTTCATTTCTATATTTCTAAAAAAGTCGGAGGAGAAACTAACTATCGCCGTAGCAACTCACCCGATTGTGTATGACCAGACCCTCTTCACCTACCGGGACACAACCGGAGGAGCCAGCATGGAGGGAGGGGGCAGAGACAGTGGGGTGAACTGGTAGGGTTTCGCCTGTTTGGGGAGTTTATATATATATATATATATTCCACGCTCTCTTTGAAGCCGTAGTGCGGACGCTCCGTCACACACACTCATTCCTACACACTTTATCACTGAGAACAAGAAGGTCTCTCTCTCTGGCAGCATGTCCGCATGCGTGCAGGGAGGGAACCTCTGACCCTCGCTCCTCTCTAAAGGTCACCTGGGTGAGGCTGGGCGTGGAGAGCACCCTGCTCTCTAAAGGTCACCTGGGGTGAGGCAGGGCGTGGAGAGCACCCTGCTCTCTCGCTCCTCTCTAAAGGTCACCTGGGGTGAGGCTGGGCGTGAAGAGCACCCTGCTCTCTAAAGGTCACCTGGGGTGAGGCAGGGCGTGGAGAGCACCCTGCTCTCTAAAGGTCACCTGGGGTGAGGCAGGGCGTGGAGAGCACCCTGCTCTCTCGCTCCTCTCTAAAGGTCACCTGGGGTGAGGCTGGGCGTGAAGAGCACCCTGCTCTCTCGCTCCACGCGCTGCCCGTAGCGGAGATACTCGGCTCTCCTCGTCTCCAGGAAGTCCCGAGTGGATTGTTCGATGACGAATTCATCTGCGTCTCTCACCAGAGGGGCGTCTTCATTCTGAGGAGAACACGATTCAGACTTCATTTGAATAACAAAGCTTTATTGACACTGTTCGTGCAGCACGTGCCGCTCAAAGCGCTTCACAACATCACAACATCACACGTAGAAACAAACAACAACAAGCTCCGCTCAGATCAGTTACCAAGAGCTCTGAGAGAAACTAAATGGGATGCGGCCGATTCTCACCTGGTCTCCGTCCCCCTCCTCCCCCTCCTCCTCCTCCTCCTCCTCCCCCTCCTCCTCCTCCTCCTCCTCCTCCTCCTCAGATGTTCTTGGTTTTCCTTTGATCTCGTTCCCGTCTCGTGGACCCGGCTCGAATGTGAGCGTGAAGAAGTTGTACGCCTCCTCCGCGGTGGGAAGTCCGGTCTCTGTCTGGAGGCGGGAGTTATCGTTCAGTGTTTCTGACTATCGAGTGAAACAGAAGGTTGAGTTCAGCGTTTCTTCTCATCTTTGATTCCACTGGAAAAGATAATACTGCTCGCTCACGTCGTACGCCGAGTCGCAGAACAGACTCGATTCCTGGCCAGCGTTTCAAAGAAAGCATAATCTGTAAACGAGGGAGGACTTAGAGCTGTTTGGAGAAACCGGCTCGAGTGGCTCGAAAATACACAGCCGGAAGAAATCTGCCCCTCCCTCACAGAGCCCCTCCCTCACAGAGCCCCTCCCTCTCAGAGCCCCTCCCTCTCAGAGCCCCTCCCTCTCAGAGCCCCTCCCTCTCAGAGCCCCTCCCTCACAGAGCCCCTCCCTCACAGAGCCCCTCCCTCACAGAGCCCCTCCCTCTCAGAGCCCCTCCCTCTCAGAGCCCCTTCCCTCTCAGAGCCCCTCCCTCACAGAGCCCCTCCTCTCAGAGCCCCTCCCTCTCAGAGCCCCTCCCTCTCAGAGCCCCTCCCTCACAGAGCCCCTCCCTCAACACACACGAACGCGCACGTGACCAATGAGGGCAGAGATCAGTGTGTGCCAAGCCCCCAGGAAGTGCACCGGACTCAGATGGAAATATTCGTGGTGGCCAAACGGCGGTACTGCACGTCCGGTTGGTTGCGCCCAGAAACACGTTTTCCCACTGACTCACACGGGGAAAGAGCGCTCTGTAACTCGTTAAACCACCCAGTATGAACGCTCAGCCCTTATTAAAAACATTCGTTCCTGAAGTTGTAGAAATGTGCTAATAACGTTATTCTGAGAGTTATTTCCCTCGGCATTATGAACGCGCATCCAACCCACGGGACCGCGCCGCCCGGCACGTTCACGTTACGTGTTCAGTATACATGCGTTTCTCTTTACCCATGGATGCACAATAAGAACGGACCATATCGCCTTCCTGCCCACGGAGCTGTGATGATGGATATGTTGCACGTGTTTGCTGTAATTCATCATTTGTAAAATATTATACTACATGCATGATTAAATCTTGTATTAAATAAAGCTAATATTACCGACGTAGATTAACGTCCCTGTAGCTTCTTATTCACATATACACAGTGCAATCATTCCTTCATGCTAAATGAAGCTCTGTTGGAAATCACTAGATCGCGTTACAGCGTAATAGAAGTACGTAACGATTGATGTCACATTAGCATAATGACTAGCTAGCCGCTAGCCGCTAGCTGCATAACAACAAGCCATCACCGTGCTGTCATGAGCGCACGGTGCGGTTACGTGTACGCAAATTGACGTGCTTCATGTGAACGAGCATGTTGGTTAAAGTTGCGCATGCGCTATGAGCGCCCATACGGGCACTTCTCAGGCATGCTGGGTAATCTGTGACGTTTCGCTCTCTCAAAAGTTGGGCCATTTTATCATCATGCGCTAATGAGCAGCTCTCATAGGAATGAATGAGGCCCCGCCTCCCACGCTGTGAGGCCCCGCCTCCCACGCTGTGAGGCCCCGCCGCCCACTCTGAGGCCCCGCCTCCCACGCTGTGAGGCCCCGCCTCCCACGCTGTATCCAGTTCTTATTACACATCCATGCTGCGTGCCCCGATGGAGGGCTGGCAGGCAGGGTAGGCCGTCCAGCCACTTCAGCCGGCTCAGATGATTGGTCGAGCTTGTGACAGCGCCACGGCTTCAAAGCACTTCAGATGTTCATGCTATCGGACGTTCAGAGCATCCATGGAATACAACGAGTGCTTCTGAGGGAACGACCGACCCCGCCTTTAACTTACAATGTCTTATCATCTGTATTGATACTCTTCTTTCTCACGGCCTTCAGTGAACCAATCCCCTCCCCGCTGAGACTTCCTGAGTAGACTTTAGAGCAGCCCCCCCCCCGAACCCAGACACCTTGTTTTAGAGAGTGCAGCCTTACTCGTCTGGAAGCTTCTCTGAACTTCACCCTGGAGCTGAGAGCCAGAGGGCCGTCGGGTCTCTCCGGCCCATCAGGATCCACCTGGAACACAAGCAGAGTTACCCCCTCTCACCAACATGTGTCCCCTCTTCTTCATGTCCCCCCTGTGAGGACCCCCTCTGCTCCTCACCTCCCTGTCGAACCTGGTCCTGGTGTCTCTGTCTCTGAGGGTCTGCAGGCGGCTGAGCTCCACAGAGGCCTCGCTCTCCTGGAGGCTCTCCCCTCTGGACTGGAACACATCGAAGGGACCGGTTATTCAAGACCCTCTTCCTCATGTCTCTTCTACATCAACATGTGTCCCCTCTTCTCCATCAACATGTGTCCCCTCTTCCTCATGTCTCTTCTACATCAACATGTGTCCCCTCTTCTCCATGTCTCTTCTACATCAACATGTGTCCCCTCTTCTCCATGTCTCTTCTACATCAACATGTGTCCCCTCTTCTCCATGTCTCTTCTACATCAACATGTGTCCCCTCTTCTCCATGTCTCTTCTACATCAACATGTGTCCCCTCTTCTTCATGTCTCTTCTACATCAACATGTGTCCCCTCTTCCTCATGTCTCTTCTACATCAACATGTGTCCCCTCTTCTCCATGTCTCTTCTACATCAACATGTGTCCCCTCTTCCTCATGTCTCTTCTACATCAACATGTGTCCCCTCTTCTCCATGTCTCTTCTACATCAACATGTGTCCCCTCTTCTCCATGTCTCTTCTACATCAACATGTGTCCCCTCTTCTCCATGTCTCTTCTACATCAACACGTGTCCCCTCTTCTCCATGTCTCTTCTACATCAACACGTGTCCCCTCTTCTCCATGTCTCTTCTACATCAACACGTGTTCCCTCTTCTTCATGTCTCTTCTACATCAACATGTGTCCCCTCTTCTTCATGTCTCTTCTACATCAACATGTGTCCCCTCTTCTCCATGTCTCTTCTACATCACCATGTGTCCCCTCTTCTTCATGTCTCTTCTTCATCAACATGTGTCCCCTCTTCTCCATGTCTCTTCTACATCAACATGTGTCCCCTCTTCCTCATGTCTCTTCTTCATCAACATGTGTCCCCTCTTCTTCATGTCTCTTCTACATCAACATGTGTCCCCTCTTCTCCATGTCTCTTCTACATCAACAAGTGTCCCCTCTTCTTCATGTCTCTTCTACATCAACATGTGTCCCTCTTCTTCATGTCTCCTCTACATCAACATGTGTCCCCTCTTCTTCAAGTCTCTTCTACATCAACATGTGTCCCCTCTTCCTCATGTCTCTTCTTCATCAACATGTGTCCCCTCTTCTCCATGTCTCTTCTATATCAACATGTGTCCCCTCTTCTTCATGTCTCTTCTACATCAACATGTGTCCCCTCTTCTTCATGTCTCTTCTACATCAACATGTGTCCCCTCTTCTTCATGTCTCTTCTACATCAACATGTGTCCCCTCTTCTCCATGTCTCTTCTACATGCTGTGTTAGCATGCCGTGTTAGCATGTTGTGTTAGCATACTGTGTTAGCATGTTGTGTTAGCATGTTGTGTTAGCATGCGGTGTTAGCATGCGGTGTTAGCATGCCGTGTTAGCATGCCGTGTTAGCATGCCGTGTTAGCATGCCGTGTTAGCATGCGGTGTTAGCATGTTGTGTTAGCATGCGGTGTTAGCATGCGGTGTTAGCATGTACCCTGGCTGCTCTGAGCTTCTCCTGCAGGCGCCGCGTCACAGAGCTCTCCAGCAGCTGAGAGCCTGCAGTCTGCTGCTCTCGAGAGGAGACACCTGGACACAAGAACACACGTATCACTCCGTTAGCATTGCTGCTGACCTCGTTCACACTGCTGGCACGTTTCCCTGCGTTGCCATGGCTCAGACGTTTGAGTCATTTTGTTAAAGGAGAGTGGTCTGTACGCAAAGACCCTGAAGTCCTGCACTCTTTCTGTCGTGCAGGTAGTCGACGGAGCTGCCTCGCGGCTCAGAGCTGAACGGACCTCTCTGTGATGCTTTATTATAAAAGCTTCGAGCTCAGCACACATCACTGCATGAGTTATACATGGTACTGTACTTATATAGTGCTTGATCCAGTCTCTAAGACCCCTCAAAGCGCTCCACAGACTCCATGCACCTGACTCTAGGACCTAACAGTCGGGAGCAACTCAGGGTTCAGTGTCTTGCCCAAGGACACATCGACATGCTGGCTGCACGGGCTGGGATCGAACCCACAAGCTTCTGGTTGAAAGACGACCGCACTCCCTCGCAGCCACAGTCGCCCAATAACTCTAGATCCAGATCCACGCCTGGACTCTCTGGCAGACCCTGGATCTGTTTCAGCGAAGCAGAGGATGCTTCCTCGCACCCGGCAGA
Source organism: Champsocephalus esox (assembly GCA_036324585.1). NCBI lineage: Eukaryota > Metazoa > Chordata > Actinopteri > Perciformes > Channichthyidae > Champsocephalus > Champsocephalus esox. The sequence continues at coordinate 46,316,249 of CM070484.1, forward strand.
GGAACATGGAGGCTGGTTACAGATAAGAGGACACCAACCTCTCTGAGAGCCGGTCGGAGGTCTCCATGAGACCACGGAGTCAGCAGATCCCTCGTCTTCACCGTGGGGCTGGACGCTCGGGATCTCCTGCACACCTTCACCATCGTCGTCATCATCACGGGCGGAGGTCTGCTCGAGCAGCTGCGACACGGAGACAGTGCGTGAGCGCGGAGTGCAGTGGGTGCTAGGGAGCGGGTAATGGAGGAGAGGACGGCGTACCTTTCTCCTGCGTCTCTGTCTCTGAGCTCGGAGCGCTCCTTTCAGAGTCTCTCCTGGATCCTCCTCGCCGACCTGGGGCTCCTGCTGCAACCACAGCACATGCATGAGACACACACACACACACAGGATACACACACTCGAATACTACAGGCTATACACACACACACGAATACTACAGGCTACACACACACACACACACACACACACGAATACTACAGGCAACACACACACACATGATACACACACACACTCGAATACTACAGGCCACACACACACACACACACAGGATACACACACACTCAAATACTACAAGCTACACACACACGCACACACACACACACACACTCGAACACTACAGGCTACACACACACACACACACACACACACATGAATACTACAGGCAACACACACACACATGAATACTACAGGCTACACACACACACATGAATACTACAGGCTACACACACACACATGAATACTACAGGCTACACACACACACATGAATACTACAGGCTACACACACACACATGAATACTACAGGCGACACACACACACATGAATACTACAGGCGACACACACACCTTCATGGCGCTCTCCAGAGTGT
>CM070484.1:46327110-46344610 GCA_036324585.1 Champsocephalus esox
TGCGTCGACTCCGAAAGCCCGGGGTCATAGAGGTTCATGTTCCTGTTCTGTCATGCCGTGTTGGAGAGCACCATGAGGTATGGTATCACTGCCTGGTACGGTAACTCGACAGTGAGTCAAAGTCACAGATCGCTCGCCTGGTTCAGACGGCTATGAGAATATGGGGGTTAAAAAACGCCCATCTCTCCAAAGCATATACGAGCAGTCCGTTATCAGACAGGCGAACCGAATGGAGTCTGATCCCACCCACGCACCCCACCCAGGACTCCAGCACCCCACCCAGGACTCCAGCACCCCACCCAGGACTCCAGCACCCCACCCAGGACTCCAGCACCCCACCCAGGACTCCAGCACCCCACCCAGGACTCCAGCACCCCACCCAGGACTCCAGCACCCCACCCAGGACTCCAGCACCCCACCCAGGACTCCAGCTCCCCACCCAGGACTCCAGCTCCCCACCCAGGACTCCAGCACCCCACCCAGGACTCCAGCACCCCACCCAGGACTCCAGCACCCCACCCAGGACTCCAGCTCCCCACCCAGGACTCCAGCACCCCACCCAGGACTCCAGCTCCCCACCCAGGACTCCAGCACCCCACCCAGGACTCCAGCTCCCCACCCAGGACTCCAGCACCCCACCCAGGACTCCAGCACCCCACCCAGGACTCCAGCACCCCACCCAGGACTCCAGCTCCCCACCCAGGACTCCAGCTCCTCCCTTCTGGTGGGAGATCCAGGGTTTCCCTATAAGCACTCAGTCCTACCTGTCCGCTAAGCTTCTTAACATTCACAGGAAATGAAATGTAGTCAAAAGTCAAATGTAATGAAATGTACTTTGTAAATGTTGGCCATGAGGGTTGCGCAATAGGTCGCCATCGTCAGTCTGTGCGTCTGTGTGTATCGTGTGTGTTCAAACGGTGGATGACTGATGATACGTGTGTGAATGTCCACGATGTTTGTATATTATGTACATGTATGCGGAACTGCTGGACGGAGCCCAGAACAAATGTCCTTACGGGGACAATGAAGTATATCGTATCTCGCTCTGTGGACACTAAGAACCTGAAGGGCCTTTCTTCATGTTTAACGGACCGAAGCAGCGTGAAGGGCAGCGCTGAAAACGCACTGAACCCGTTATCCCTGAACCTCGTAAACACACCAACATGTAATCTGTCCTCTGATCAACTCCTCAAACACAGACAAATGAACTACCTTGAACTATCTTCTTGGCTTCGGGTCGAGAGCATTGTGAAACTTGTTTTCATGCTTTGCTGATTTTGACTCTTGGGTTATAGAAACATTTCCAAACCCGGCTGGAGAAAGCAGCCGGTTCCGCTTTCCTGCGCGAGTGTTGAGCAGGCTGAACCGAGCAGTAGTGATGGCAGTTTGACACTGAGGCTTCGAACGGAGCTTCAAGCCTGGTCTTCCCTATTCCATAGAAGCATGCTTCGAAGCTTGCTTCAAATCACGTGACATGTGACGTCCGAACCAGCAACTGCTTCATTTCCTGAATGAATCACTCGACTGGTTCGCGGTCCATTCACGCGATTCCACGCACCGCCTCGTCTCGATTCTGACAGGTGACAGGTTGAAACAGTTTCAAACTTGAGCGCTTCAACACTTTATGACCGCTCTAAACAATGCGCAATGTGTGGGTTGTTGTCGTAGTTTGTGTTGTTGCTGTTGAGTTGTTGTTGGTATTGCATTTGAATTGTAGTATCATTATAGAGCAAGCCAGGAAGAGAGAGAGGTCGTTCTGGCTCGGGAAACACTTGGAAATGTGGAGAAGCTGTGAACAGAAAGACAATGAGTAATATTAAATTAAAAACACTTCAATGGTCCAAGGAATAGATAGCCCAGTGGGTCGAGCCGGCGGCCCGAATGCGGCGTGTCCTCCGCGCAGCTGGTTCAAAGCCCGGGATGGATGTATTTTAATCTTTGCTTTTCAACTTTAATAACTGATAAAAGGCTCCTCCCAAAGAGATGTCCAGCACTCTCTAGTCCCTTCTCAATAACCCAATACACGCAATTATCAATCTTTAATTGCAAATAGAACATGATATTCAGTCTTTGTGTGTGTGTGTGTGTGTGTGTGTGTGTGTGTGTGTGTGTGTCGAATATTTTTCAAGGCAAAGATACGTTAAACCCACTGCAGCCTTGCACTTCGCCAGGAGAGGTCGCTGTAACTGAAGCTTCGAGAAATTAACCTATTTCCGACACAATTGTCCAAGTGGTTCGACGCTTCATTCAAAGCTTCATTTTGCCATCACTACCGAGCAGCGGTGATCTGCTGGATTCAACTTGAACACCGATATTCATCAGGGCTTAAAGAGCCGGTGACAGCATCCCAACAGCTGTTGTGCAATGAAATGTTGGTCTACTAGTCATCTTGAACCGTCAGTTTAAAAAAGAAGGTGCGATACCGTTCCGTTAAATATCACTAATTTCGAACATCGCGGGGAAATTCCTTCGACTCATTTTGAAGTTTTGGGGGAAGCCGGAAGTGACGTCAATGCGGGAACGCTTCGAGAGCCGAACACGGACAGAGTGTGTTGTGTCATGCGTAGAAATGGTGAATTACTGAGATTAGGCTCGTTAATAACGTTTGTAATGAAGTTGACTACAGTATATTCATATTCGTCAGTGCTTTCATGTCAATCCGGCGACATAAACATAAATGATCGTGGTGAAGATGATTACATTAGGATTAAACATCGGGAGTGAGAGCTGCTGAATTTCCTCCCGTAGGATGTGATATAAAAACAAATCGATTATGTTTGTGGTTGTAAACTCAAGTGGATGAAACTACATTTATTAGTGCTTTCATGTCAATTCGGCGAACATATGATACATTACATGATCGTTTGTTTGAGCCGGTCTGCATTTCCTGATGAGAAAACAAACCGATGCTTTCTGTAGTACACCAACAACATGGATTAAACGTGTGTTTTTTTACCACAATGTCGGGGAAATTAATGGATAAAATGCACGGATTATTATTATTATTATTCCCACTCCGATCGGGACACTAGGTCCACCGTTTCCCACCGTTTCAGGTGATGGCTGATGTCACTGTTTTACATTTTGGAAGCAGCATGGAGAGAAACTTACCACACCAATAGTCCCCCCCGTTGACAGTGTACGTGGGCTGTGTGCGGTGGCGGACTGGCCATCGGGACGAATCCCGATGGGCCGGTACCGAAGTGGGCCGGTCGGATCAGTCACAGCACATCCCCCATAGGCGGCGCGTGAGGCTCAGGTTTGAGAAGGCTCAATAACTTCTTTGACCTGACGCTGCCCGCCTCCGGCGTCTATAGAGAAGAGATCACTCAGTGTGCGGAGTTTAAATCTCTCAAGTCATATCACAGGATAAAGGAAATACAGTTTAAACTGCCGTATGCAGAGAAGACGCCGACGTGTCGCACTTATCATCCATATCACATCATCACTCAGATCATCGATCATATAATATCATAATATATCATATATTTCCTGATCTGAGTCAGCTGAGCCTCATCTGGCCGTGCAACACTCACAGCGTCACAGACTGATGCAGAAGTATTATTTAACACATTATGTTGACGAAACACTCGAGACAAATGTAATTAAAGTCAGATCCACGCGTGTATAGACGTGATCGCGCTCTCAGCTGGAGAGAGAAACCCTGGCTTGATTTACCGAGTTGATAACCAGCGTCGTCGGACCGCTTAGCGAGATCTCGTTTGTTAGTTTGTTGTTGTTAGTTTGTTTGTTACTCAAACATATCCAGGGTCTGTTGAACTGGCTTCGTAGCACAGGGCACAGGTGGCTAGCAGCGCTAATGTCAAAGACACAGACATTATACATTATATTTGTATTTTACCAGGATGCAGTGACACACATATTTACATATTTACATTTACTATCTACAGCACCTGCCGCCCCTGACACCCCCACTCCCCCCGCTGACAGCTTACTAGCGGTACCGAAGTGGGCCGGTCGAGAGTCCCGGGATGATTTGTAGTCCCATTCCACCACTGGCTCCATGACCATATGATCGCCCATATTGACGCACCTCATTCCTAAACTTCTAACAGATACAACATAAACCGATCCTTCAGCCTCATACGAGCTCTCAGACACGTTCAACATTAACCTGTCCTCGCTGTCTGAGCTTGCTGCTGTGTGCGCCGTCGTGCGTTCACATCTGACTGTATATATATAAAGGTTTCCATGCAGATGCTGGGATCCTGGACGGTGCAGCTGGAGCGCTGTGCCCGCAACGACGTCACCCATCATTTGGCGGGACTTGAAGAATCCAGAGAAGATCCAGGAAATTGTCAACATTGAGATTAACGGTTATCAAAGTACAAATATCCAAAATCAGTTCAGTAACGGTTTTCAAGGGGACAATATGTACTCGGAGTGAGGGGTTTGGATGACGGGGGAAAACCGTGTCACAGGCTCTTTAAGGGTTGTAGCGGCCAAAATCATATAGAACTAAAACAGATAACTTAACAGCCGCTGAGGCACTAGTTAGCGGATATTACGCAGGGCGATGATCCAGACAAGATTCTCCGTTGTGCATTTATTATGATCCAATGAACAGGTTTCCTACGGTTGGTTCCTTTAAGCCTTTCCTACGGTTGGTTCCTTTAAGCCTTTCCTACGGTTGGTTCCTTTAAGCCTTTCCTACGGTTGGTTCCTTTAAGCCTTTCCTACGGTTTAAGCCGTTCCTACGGTTGGTTCCTTTAAGCCTTTCCTACGGTTGGTTCCTTTAAGCCTTTCCTACGGTTGGTTCCTTTAAGCCTTTCCTACGGTTGGTTCCTGTAAGCCTTTCCTACGGTTGGTTCCTTTAAGCCGTTCCTACGGTTGGTTCCTTTAAGCCTTTCCTACGGTTGGTTCCTTTAAGCCTTTCCTACGGTTTAAGCCGTTCCTACGGTTGGTTCCTTTAAGCCTTTCCTACGGTTGGTTCCTTTAAGCTTTTCCTACGGTTGGTTCCTTTAAGCTTTTCCTACGGTTGGTTCCTTTAAGCCTTTCCTACGGTTGGTTCCTTTAAGCCGTTCCTACGGTTGGTTCCTTTAAGCCTTTCCTACGGTTGGTTCCTTTAAGCCTTTCCTACGGTTGGTTCCTTTAAGCCTTTCCTACGGTTGGTTCCTTTAAGCTTTTCCTACGGTTGGTTCCTTTAAGCCTTTCCTACGGTTGGTTCCTTTAAGCCTTTCCTACGGTTGGTTCCTTTAAGCCTTTCCTACGGTTGGTTCCTTTAAGCCTTTCCTACGGTTGGTTCCTTTAAGCCTTTCCTACGGTTGGTTCCTTTAAGCCTTTCCTACGGTTGGTTCCTTTAAGCCTTTCCTACGGTTGGTTCCTTTAAGCCTTTCCTACGGTTGGTTCCTTTAAGCCTTTCCTACGGTTGGTTCCTTTAAGCTTTTCCTACAGTTGGTTCCTTTAAGCCTTTCCTACGGTTGGTTCCTTTAAGCCGTTCCTACGGTTGGTTCCTTTAAGCCTTTCCTACGGTTGGTTCTTTTAAGCCGTTCCTACGGTTGGTTCCTTTAAGCCTTTCCTACGGTTGGTTCCTTTAAGCCTTTCCTACGGTTGGTTCCTTTAAGCCTTTCCTACGGTTGGTTCCTTTAAGCTTTTCCTACGGTTGGTTCCTTTAAGCCTTTCCTACGGTTGGTTCCTTTAAGCCTTTCCTACGGTTTAAGCCGTTCCTACGGTTGGTTCCTTTAAGCCTTTCCTACGGTTGGTTCCTTTAAGCTTTTCCTACGGTTGGTTCCTTTAAGCCGTTCCTACGGTTGGTTCCTTTAAGCCTTTCCTACGGTTGGTTCCTTTAAGCCTTTCCTACGGTTGGTTCCTTTAAGCCTTTCCTACGGTTGGTTCCTGTAAGCCTTTCCTACGGTTGGTTCCTTTAAGCCGTTCCTACGGTTGGTTCCTTTAAGCCTTTCCTACGGTTGGTTCCTTTAAGCCTTTCCTACGGTTGGTTCCTTTAAGCCTTTCCTACGGTTGGTTCCTTTAAGCCTTTCCTACGGTTTAAGCCGTTCCTACGGTTGGTTCCTTTAAGCCTTTCCTACGGTTGGTTCCTTTAAGCTTTTCCTACGGTTGGTTCCTTTAAGCCGTTCCTACGGTTGGTTCCTTTAAGCCTTTCCTACGGTTGGTTCCTTTAAGCCTTTCCTACGGTTGGTTCATTTAAGCCTTTCCTACGGTTGGTTCCTTTAAGCCTTTCCTATTGTTGGTTCCTTTAAGCCTTTCCTACGGTTGGTTCCTGTAAGCCTTTCCTACGGTTGGTTCCTTTAAGCCTTTCCTACGGTTGGTTCCTTTAAGCCGTTCCTACGGTTGGTTCCTTTAAGCCTTTCCTACGGTTGGTTCCTTTAAGCCGTTCCTACGGTTGGTTCCTTTAAGCCTTTCCTACGGTTGGTTCCTTTAAGCCTTTCCTACGGTTGGTTCCTTTAAGCCTTTCCTACGGTTGGTTCCTTTAAGCCTTTCCTACGGTTGGTTCCTTTAAGCCGTTCCTACGGTTGGTTCCTTTAAGCCTTTCCTACGGTTGGTTCCTTTAAGCCGTTCCTACGGTTGGTTCCTTTAAGCCTTTCCTACGGTTGGTTCCTTTAAGCCTTTCCTACGGTTGGTTCCTTTAAGCCTTTCCTACGGTTGGTTCCTTTAAGCCTTTCCTACGGTTGGTTCCTTTAAGCCGTTCCTACGGTTGGTTCCTTTAAGCCTTTCCTACGGTTGGTTCCTTTAAGCCGTTCCTACGGTTGGTTCCTTTAAGCCTTTCCTACGGTTGGTTCCTTTAAGCCTTTCCTACGGTTGGTTCCTTTAAGCCTTTCCTACGGTTGGTTCCTTTAAGCCTTTCCTACGGTTGGTTCCTTTAAGCCGTTCCTACGGTTGGTTCCTTTAAGCCTTTCCTACGGTTGGTTCCTTTAAGCCGTTCCTACGGTTGGTTCCTTTAAGCCTTTCCTACGGTTGGTTCCTTTAAGCCTTTCCTACGGTTGGTTCCTTTAAGCCTTTCCTACGGTTGGTTCCTTTAAGCCTTTCCTACGGTTGGTTCCTTTAAGCCTTTCCTACGGTTGGTTCCTTTAAGCCTTTCCTACGGTTGGTTCCTTTAAGCCTTTCCTACGGTTGGTTCCTTTAAGCCTTTCCTACGGTTGGTTCCTTTAAGCCTTTCCTACGGTTGGTTCCTTTAAGCCTTTCCTACGGTTGGTTCCTTTAAGCCTTTCCTACGGTTGGTTCCTTTAAGCCTTTCCTACGGTTAGAAACTACATTAACTTATGACGCCAACTAAGATACATATAAATAAATGATAATAATAAACACTGTAAACAGCAAGAAAATAAATGTTGAACTATTAAATAATATAAAGAGATATATAGCTCCAACAAGGGTTGTCGAGGTAACTCGGCCGGCGGCCCTCGCGACCCGCCGTGTTTGAGGTTCTTTCCATTGCAGTCGACCGGTCAAGACCGATAACATGTGCCGTCTTCCACCTGGATGTTGCTAAGAATTACATTAGATTACTTTTGTACTCAAAATCAGATGGGTTGGGATCAAACAAAGTCAAAGAATAGATCATCAGTCAGTGTTTATTTATAGCCCAATATCACACATGTGACTTCACAGTGTGGACAGAATATCAGTATGACAATACCACACCCTCTGTCCTCACACCCTCTGTCCTCAGACCCTCTGTCCTCAGACCCTCTGTCCTTAGACCCTCTGTCCTCAGACCCTCTGTCCTCAGACCCTCTGTCCTCAGACCCTCTGTCCTCAGACCCTCTATCCTTAGACCCTCTGTCCTCAGACCCTCTGTCCTCAGACCCTCTGTCCTCAGACCCTCTATCCTCAGACCCTCTGTCCTCAGACCCTCTGTCCTCAGACCCTCTGTCCTTAGACCCTCTGTCCTCAGACCCTCTGTCCTCAGACCCTCTGTCCTTAGACCCTCTGTCCTCAGACCCTCTGTCCTCAGACCCTCTGTCCTCAGACCCTCTGTCCTCAGACCCTCTATCCTTAGACCCTCTGTCCTCAGACCCTCTGTCCTCAGACCCTCTGTCCTCAGACCCTCTATCCTCAGACCCTCTGTCCTCAGACCCTCTGTCCTCAGACCCTCTGTCCTCAGACCCTCTATCCTCAGACCCTCTGTCCTTAGACCCTCTATCCTCAGACCCTCTGTCCTCAGACCCTCTGTCCTCAGACCCTCTGTCCTCAGACCCTCTGTCCTTAGACCCTCTGTCCTCAGACCCTCTGTCCTCAGACCCTCTGTCCTTAGACCCTCTGTCCTTAGACCCTCTGTCCTCAGACCCTCTGTCCTCAGACCCTCTATCCTTAGACCCTCTATCCTTAGACCCTCTGTCCTCAGACCCTCTGTCCTCAGACCCTCTGTCCTCAGACCCTCTGTCCTTAGACCCTCTGTCCTTAGACCCTCTGTCCTCAGACCCTCTGTCCTTAGACCCTCTATCCTTAGACCCTCTGTCCTCAGACCCTCTGTCCTCAGACCCTCTGTCCTCAGACCCTCTATCCTTAGACCCTCTGTCCTCAGACCCTCTGTCCTCAGACCCTCTGTCCTTAGACCCTCTGTCCTTAGACCCTCACATCGTACAAGGAAACACTTCCAGTAAACCCACAGTCTAAGGGAGCATGGAGAACCCTCAGGAGAGCAGCAGAGGAGGATCCTCTCCAGGACGGACAGACTGCAATAGATGCCGTGTGGAAATTGAAAAGATAATACATTTGCAACATAGGTAGTCCAGATGTTTGAAATGCATGTGTGTATAATAGGAAGATGAATCCACGAGGATATCCATCAGGACCGATGATCCAGGACCACAGCCACGACTCAAGATCCAGGGCTCAGGACCGATGGCAATACATGCATGAGTCTGGAGGGAAGCTGCCTGAGGAGCATGTGAGGAACTTTAAGGACCTTTTTGGAAACTAAAATGACTCCCATAGCTTCTTGTTACTTGCAGATGACATTATAGTACACAGGTGAGAGGTTTGTGTGAGCAAAGAAAGACCCATACACTTCCCAGATTGTTTCATTGTAATTAATTAGTTCAAACTGTTTGAGGCTGAAATAGCTGCAACTATCTCATCTTTCATAAACATAACATTTTCTACACAACCACCACCTGTTTGGGATCCTTGTGTTAACACTCCTTCTGTAGTGTTAGAAATCAAAACCAATGTTGATATGGCGTAATTTGAATTAAATACACTATTTAATTTAAATTAGTTTTATTCTGAAAAACCTGAAGTTCACTAACTATGAACTTAATACTTTTATTCTGAAAATGCTTCACTTCCGGTTAGCATTAGCATGTGGCGAAATGCTGCATGTTCAAACGTGAATCGAAGGTGAAAGGACATGTGAGTGTGCACGCTGAGCACACTGGGGTGAGCACTCATCTATTGCCGCTGAATAACGTTTATGAGGGAATGTTTAAATAACCACAGACACCAGAATGATGTAATTTCACAATACAACAAGGCAGGAATTGCATTGGACCCGCTACCCGGGACGACGCCGGCCAATAGGAGAAGACCTCCGATGACAACAGGAAGAGCAAGCCAAGGATTGACCTCTTCCTCCGGCTGACCGGGCGCATGGGGAGCGCCTCCTCTCGCACATTTCTCTTCGTACACCACCGCATCTTTTGTGTAATTAAATGCTGTTAACTTTGATAAGCTTCCCTCGACTCTGTCCAGTCTCTCCTGCCTTCGGGGCTCTGGAACTCACGAACATTACCCTACCTTAAATTAAATACCATGTTGAATGCAGGACCTTCCTTTTTATTGATTGTGGTATTAGTATTTCTACTGAAGGAAAGTATCCGAGTACTTCTTCCATCTCTGGTCAAAGCTTACCATTGCTGTCAGGGGCGGACTGCCCATCGGGACGTTCGGGACGAATCCCGATGGGCCGGTACTGAAGTGGGCTGGTCGGACGATGTGGGCCGGTCGGATAAGTCACTAGCACCCCCCGTCCCGTCCACAATTTACTAGCGGTAATTACTTGCGGTACCGAGGTGGGCCGGTCGAGAGTCCCGGGCTGATTTGTAGTCCCAGTCCGCCCCTTGCTGTCATTGTGAATAACATCTTACATCATGAGCAACTGGAGCAGCAGTGTCTCGATGGAACTACTTTAAAGTGCTGATTAAGAGTGTTACCATAATAAGGGAGTATCAAGGTGAAACATAATCATTTATAAAGCACTTCATATTTGGATTCAAATCCCGAAGTGCTGAACGCAGCGAGCGTGAACAGTACAGATACACATTACACAACCCGGTAGACGCAATGTCCCTTACACTTGTACCAACATTTTACATCTGGTTATCCCAAGTTGCTTCAGGAAAGGTTATCGGAGCCCTGCACGTAACACGTAACAACGTAAAAAGGTGTGTATTGCAAGATGTCAAAGCAGAGTGCATGTTGACAGAAAGCTTACCATGGAAACATTTACTCGAGGCTTGCTCGCTCACACAGAGCCCTTCGTCACACACTGTGAGAGTGTGTAATGTCCAACCTATGTTAACCCCTGCTCTGCACGTTTAGAAGAACTATCATTGATAATAAGCGCATCTGCTCACAGTGAGGACGTCCTCGAGGCTGTAATCTACGGTGGCCGGCAGGTGCAAACGCTAAACAACGGCCAAAAACACACACATAAGCACCGCCGGCCACCGTAGTAATCACTGTCTGACAGTCACAAGATTCCCAGAGGTACTCCGGAAGCTGTGACATAAAACTTCATCAAATATAAGAATCTACTTATAGCCCTGAACAAAACGTATCATTGTTTACTACAACAAATATTTGTTTGCTAAATAATGTGCTTTCCTAAATTAAATTTGTTTATTTTAATCCGTATGAAATTCGATTGCTGAACTGCTGCCGGTAGCATGCGGGGAATGTGAAGCTGTGCACGAGGACAGGACAGTCATGCTTTCGGCTGGCTGGCTGTGCTATCAAGAGGTGTGGTTCCAGTTGGTGCTGAAGCGTCAGCGCAGACTGACAGAGAGTCTCGGACCTGGGTTAGATATGTACGCACTTAATTTAGGAGAGAATATCTCAATTGTTCTCGACTAATATGACCCCACTGAACAACTTGGGATGTGTGCCAAAATCTCTATCCGGGACGAAAAGCCCCAAAATTACCACGCCCTTTTTTAAATGACCACGCCCCTTTTCATCGGAAGTGCTACTTCCGATATAGCTGTATCTTCTAAACCGTTTGAGCTACAGATTTTATGAGGTGCTCAAAATGTTCAGAATGGCCATATCTAGGGGGAGGGGGGTATTAGAAATGTCTAATTTGAGCGTAGCCACGCTTTATCGCCGAACTGAATTGTGGGTAGCCGAGCGAGGCGTCTCTCAGCTCAAGCCGTAGCCAATCAAACCGCGTCTAAGCTGGGAGAGATATCCCGCCGTTCATTTCTATATTTCAAAAAAAGTCGGAGGAGAAACTAACTATCGCCGTAGCAACTCACCCGGTTGTGTATGACCAGACCCTCTTCACCTACCGGGACACAAACCGGAGGAACCAGCATGGAGGGAGGTGGGCAGAGACAGTGGGGAAACTGGTAGGGTTTTCGCCTGTTTGGGGAGTTTATATATATATATATATTTATATATATTTATATATATATATATTGCTCGCATACAAATCCCCGGGGGTTTTTGCTTTGTATGTCGGGGGCGGGAGATTCATGTGATTGGTTGTTGGTCGTGTTGCTTGAATAAAATCCCCAAGCTCCAGACACGCCCAGCTCCAAGCTCTCTCTGGAGCCGTAGTGCGGACGCTCCGTGATTGCGTTGAATGGGGGAGTCGATTATAGAATTGAGAGTTTTTAGAAAAAAGTTCTTTAAGCGTTGTAGCTTTTTCATCTCATCTCCAGCAATAGGTGAAATTTAAGAACAAGTAATAGTTTTGTCAAGATTCTACAGAAAAAAGCCAAAAACTATAGTTTGTCAGAAATATGGAAAGTCATTGCGTACAAAGAGTATGTTGAGAATCAAAAAATAAAACTCAATTCAATACAAATTAATGAATATTTTACCCTGTTCTAAAGTTTTGCACCCCTAAAGAAAAAACCCCTTCCTTACCAAGTACTTCATAGTATACCCTTTGTTAAGTGTTGCGTACATCAGGGTGTATCTCAAAGTATCTTAGTCACACAAACCTGGATTGTTCCACTGAAAGAATAAATAAATAATTTCAGAAAGTGCTCTTAAAAAGAACAAATGTATTCAGATAAAGTATTTTGTTAGACTATTAAGTCCATGATGGTTACATTTAACGCCTAACCCATTTGTATTATATGTTTGTTTTCCTAATAAAGCCAGAGTCACATGTTTTGGTCTCCATACCTTTTATTTTTTACATGTTGTACCAATCTTTAAACATTTGTAGAGAACAAACACTGTGGTTAAAATGAGTGTCTTTATGACGTCTCTCACACCGTTGGTATTTTTCACAATTCATTTTTAAACACATATTCTTGATACAGAGACAACCCCGACACTCTTTTTACATCGAGAGAATACACCTTAGCCGCGTTCACACTGGCGGGACTTTCCCCACAAAGGTTCATCAGAACTCTTTAGTTCTCATGGACTGAGCACAGATCGCGTTCACACCGGAATAAGTCCCTGAGGGAGGATCAGGCAAATGAAGCCGCTGACGTCACTTCTTCTTCTTCTGCTTTGGGTTTACTGGCAGGCCGCAACCCACTTCACGGCGTATACTGCCCCCCGGAGGCCCCGGCCGGAAGTCCCCGGAGTTGGGGAAGGCTTCAGTAGCAGCTGCTGGGACTCCCAGCAGCTGCTACTGAAGCCTTCCGAGTGAATCTCCAGAACGCCGACACCTCCTCATCTCCACCGCTCCCATGTTTTATTTTGTGTTGCCATGAGTTAGTCTCTCTGCGTTTCTGCGCTGGGCTAATGCTGATGCTAATGCTAATGCGAGGATAATAAAATGGCGGCTTCACAAAACTCTTTGGGAGTGTTACGGGGCGTGGTTTGCAATCCGCCCAGCCAATCAGACATATAGCTCTTTTCTCACTAAGAGCCGCTCCAAAGTCCCTGCTCTCTAGCATGCTCTCTAGCATGCTCTCTAGCAGGGACTTTCGAGCGGGTAAAAAGGTTCGCATGAACTACTTTTAGTACCGGCTCTTTTTGGTGTGAACGCGATCATGAACTAAGTTCCATGAACCTTTGTGGGAAAAGTACCGCAGGGTGAACGCGGCTAATGTTTTTCTTTGAGGGGTCCTTAGTTTAAAATGAGCTGGTGAGGAGGGTGTGACTTGTTATGTTGAGTGGGAGGCGGAGTCCTCTGTAAAGGTGAGATTCTTTTTCACCAGTATAATGTCCATCGATGTCTGACTCTGTTTAAAAAGTCCGTTCAGCTTTGTAGCTTTTCCATCAATCATTTTCAGCCAAGCAGTCAATGGCACCCGCACTGCTGTCTGAAATACTCCACATGTCGAGTTAAAATACTCCAAATCATCAGAGGGGTCCTTCCCCAGCGTCTCTAAACGGCTTGCACGGTAATACCATCGCCCCGACGGTCCGCTTTTAGTCTCCCAGACGGTGCTTGTCAGGACTCTTCTCACTTCTGGCAGCGGGGAATATCTCCTTCTTCCTCCACGTTGAGGCGGTGAAATCTCCTCTTTGACCTCGCATGCTGTCTGTGTTTCTTTGCAAATATCTTGTACACCGCCGGTTCCACGATGGTTTCTTGATGCACTACCGTGGTTGCGTGGAGATCTCTGGAGGACACCAGAGTTAACACAGCCCAATCTGTTGAGGTCAGCGTCGCTTTAACACTGCGGGGTCCGTACGTTTCTCCATTCTTCAGATCGTAGAAATGCAGTTCATTCGCCGTATAGTTGAATCCATAACTCCAAACATCGCCATTTTTCAGAGTCCATTCTTCATGAAGTTCTTCGGCTGGAGGCGTCTGAACCCGGCCCAGATACTGCATTCGTTTCTTAATTGGCGCTCCTAACGGGTGGCGGTACGTTGTCACAGGCGGCTCGCAGATTAAACCCATATCTATGCTTCTCTTGACCATTTTTCTTTTTTGAAAAGTGACAAGTGAAAATTAATGACTGTTGTTATTTAGTTTGAGCTTATTTGTTTTCATCTATTTCCATCCCCTTACTTTTAAATGTTCAGGTGAGGAGGGCGGGACATGTTATGTTGAGTGGGGGCGGAGCCTTGTACAAGCTGGAGGCTTCACGGAGTGAAATGGAGCACACATTCTTTATGGGTACAGCAACATTCTAATATTATCCCTAGTCCAACCCCACGCAGCTTCATATCGGGTTTCCTCATCGTGGGTTAGAGTCATTCTAAAAAAGACAAAGATCATGTTTTATTATTTCCCCTCTTCAGAGAGACTTTCTTATAGTTAAATAAAAGTAATTATACATGAGTTCACAATCCTACAACTAAAGAGAACATCCTTAGTTATCACTATTAAAACCTAAATAAGATCTTTTAAATTAATATGAATACCCTCTTTGCAACAGATACTTCCTTGGAGTTAACAGTTTCACAAACACTTTAAAAGAAACGTCCTTAGCACTCACATATCATTTCAAACAAAAACTGAATCAGATCTAGAGAGGGCAATAACGTTTGTTAGGTGTCTTAGTGAGTGTCTTAATGAACATACCATGCTTATCTCAAATCCTCGCATCAAAAGCCAACTCCAACGTGTGTGTGTGTGTGTGTGTGTGTGTGTGTGTGCGTGCGTGTGTGTGTTAATTGTTCTTAAGGTAGGCGGACCCCTTTGGAGAAAAGTCAGAGTCTTTTGCATTCAAACCGGGGGAGAATCTGCCACTTCCTTCAGACTTCCTTACAGAGCCCCTCCTCGTGCCCAGATCTTCCGTCTGTAGGCGTCTGAACCCCGCACTGCTGCTGCATTCGTTTCTTGACTGGCGCTCCGGACGGGAAAGCTGTCACAGGCTGATTAAACTCAATTAGAGGCGTCTCTTGACATTTTTCTTTTTTGAAAGGTGAGTTGTCTGTCTTTTTTAATTTAGTTTGAGTGTATTTCTACTTCTTTCCACCCCCACTATCTGCTGGCGTCATAGCCACAGGAAGGGGTGGAGAAAAGGGGGGAGGCTGGGAGGGGGCGGGTAGACAGTCTCACGCATAACTTCAAAGAGACACCTAGATTAACATCAAAGGCTTTCACCAGTGTGAAATCACACCTGCCTGTTATAGCACCTCACATCAAAGGGCAAAACATCAAAGGCTAACTAGATTAGATAACAAAGGGCTCTGAGGGACAGGGGCCAGACAACATAACTTCAAAGCGACTGCCCTAATCAACACATCAAATAATTAGACAACAAAGGCACTACACAGGGCGGCATTTCACACCTACCTGTTATAACACACATCAAAGAATGGGAGGCGGGACATGGGAGGCGGGACTTAGCTCATTGACCAATGGGAGACAGACTTAGCTCATTTGCATAATTGGGGGTCGTGTCACCTGTCACTTTTTCATGCATACTAATGTGACGAAAGGTACATCATTATAACTTCTACTATGCAATATAGTTTAATTTGTGTTTTGCTATCACTTCATAGCTTAAAACGATGCCACACATATCCATCTTCCTATAAACTAAAGGTTCAGAGAACATATGTCTAAATCCAGTGGAAATGTAATCTATGCACTCGTCCAGTATTGGATCTTCTAAAGTTTCACCATCCTGGCATAAAGCAGGTTATTGGGTAATTGTTCAATATTCGGCAGATGGGACCAAAAAGGGAGGTGCAGCCCAACAGGAACCTTTGACCTGGGGTTGCGTAACATTGACTCTGGAGACACGACTCTTAAAGTATGTAAACTGCAGCTTAAATGGTCATTTAAAAAACGTTTGCCTTTTTACTTCTGATGCTAACTGATGTGAGTCCCATGGTCCGCTGAAGGGACTGAATCACTTTAACTATAGTGTATATATTCAGGTTTACAATACCTGTCCTGTTCTTCATGAAGCAGGAGGCGAGCACACCCACAGCCAGTTACTAATTTAGGAGGTCTTTTTAGGTTTCAGTGTTGAGGTTATTTAATAGTCGCCATGCAACTGCATACTTCTATCCCAAGACTGAAAATACTTTTGGCGTAATGTTATTCATGGTTAAAAATGTCATCAATATTATAAACAATTGTAAAGGTTAGCTAACCTTTACAGTCATGAGTTTAATGCAGCTCACACATTTAAGATATAATTAGAATTAAACAATAATATGATATATGAGGATTTGACTTCTAATGGATTGTTTTTACTTCATGCACGGCTTAATACTGCTTATAATACTAATACATAAATATAACGCTAACTTTGTTCTGCATTAGATACATTATAATGTTTCTCAGTCTTAATCAGTTCACTTTACTTAGCTTACTTTACCTGTGCTCGTGTGTTTATACGCAAGGACCTACAATCTGTGAAGCCTGGTTAGGCCAGTCTTTATCGATTGATTATTAAAACATCAGTCCATGTTTGCCCTCAAAGGGCAACTCGAAAGGCGACCAGAGAGTTGGAATAAACCCCAGAGCACATGAACACACAAAACATGTTCAGATTAAAGTGTTGACATTGAAATAGTCACATCGTAGCAAATAGGGGTCTGTGGGTTTCCATGACGTGGAAATGTAACCCCTCTGTTTCCCCGAAGCAGCAAACTAAAGTGCAAACACTCACGCGCCCAAGCACGTGCACGTTAGGAAACCTGAGCACATCTTTCCAGCCGATCAGAAGTCTGCTATAAAAGCCCCGGCTGCCTCCCTGCTCTTCTGACCTGAGCCTCGACATGCAGACTCTCCTCCTCGCGGCGCTGCTCGGATCCCTGGGTACAAAGCGTTTCAGATTCATGCACATCGGTTAATCACAGATGTACCGAAAGCTCAATGATTCTGCCTTGTTAGTTATTTACCCGTGTATCTGTGTTTGCAGCCGCTGTGTCCGCGGTCCCCACTGAGAAGGTGAGGTGGTGCGTTAAGTCGGAGAAAGAGCTGGAGAAATGCGTCGCCCTCGCAGCGAAAGCTCCTGCTTTCGCCTGCAGCTTGAAACCCGACACCATGGAGTGCATCAAAGCCATCGCGGTGAGGAGAGCGACCGGTGGATGAAGTTAGGCTTAGGGTTAGGGTTAGGCCTACCTACGTTTCTTGCTTGACTTTTCGGTTCGAGTGATCGTGATCCAGGTGTGCAGAGACTTTCATTCTTTACAGGGGGTAGCATCCACAAGTTACCCTTCCAGAGTAAATAACAGCAGCTGCACCTTCACCAGCTTTGATAATATAATTAAAACATATAACATTATTGTGGAATGCATACTTTTACTTTCGGTATACTTTAAGCATATTTTGTTGTGCCAATACTTTTGTACTTTAATGTAATATATACATATAATATTATTTAATATGTATTAAATTAAAGTTCTCAAGTAAGTATTGTTGAAAATAAGAAACTGAACATTTAGTTCCACACAAGTTATGCGATAGCCATTG
>CM070484.1:46349610-46389610 GCA_036324585.1 Champsocephalus esox
TACTTCAGGAAAGTCGACAGAGGGGGGGGGGCTAGTGGAGTACTTCAGGAAAGTCGACAGAGGGGGGGGGCTAGTGGAGTACTTCAGGAAAGTCGACAGAGGGGGGGGGGCTAGTGGAGTACTTCAGGAAAGTCGACAGAGGGGGGGGGCTAGTGGAGTACTTCAGGAAAGTCGACAGAGGGGGGGGGGCTAGTGGAGTACTTCAGGAAAGTCGACAGAGGGGGGGGGCTAGTGGAGTACTTCAGGAAAGTCGACAGAGGGGGGGGGCTAGTGGAGTACTTCAGGAAAGTCGACAGAGGGGGGGGGGCTAGTGGAGTACTTCAGGAAAGTCGACAGAGGGGGGGGGCTAGTGGAGTACTTCAGGAAAGTCGACAGAGCTAGTGGAGTACTTCAGGAAAGTCGACAGAGCTAGTGGAGTACTTCAGGAAAGTCGACAGAGGGGGGGGGCTAGTGGAGTACTTCAGGAAGTCGACAGAGGGGGGGGGCTAGTGGAGTACTTCAGGAGAGTCGACAGAGCTAGTGGAGTACTTCAGGAAAGTCGACAGAGCTGAGCCATCTCTTGGTCTGGGTGTAGCCTGCCCCAGCCACACCCTGCGCTGCCACTGGGGGCACATATGGGCGGGCCATTCTGCACATGCGTTAAATGCGTTAAATATTTTAACGCAATTAATTAAAAAAATGAATTACCGCCGTTAACGCGGTCATTTTGACAGCACTAATTATAACATGTTACTTTCAAACCTTTCAGGACTTTCGACTCTTCTCTTCTGAAGACTATCCACATTCCACAGACCTGATGTTCAAGGACTCGACAGCCCGGCTGGTGAGGGTGCCTGCGGACACAGACGCCTTCCTGTATCTGGGTGCTGAGTACGTGAGCATTGTCGGCTCCCTTTGGCGAGGTACTGTTAAAACACAGAACACACATAGAGACTATAGACATAACCATTTTAAGAATGTAATTTCACTTCTTCATATTGTTAGACTCGTTGATAGAAATCATTCAAATAAAAAACATAACATAACAAAGGTCAGTCAGACGAAACAACAGATCGATTAGGGGCCGAAAGCCTTGGCAGACAGATGGGACTTGAGGGTCCTTTGAAGGCGTCCAGTGTGGGGATGTTTCGAATCTCCGCAGGGAGAGCGTTCCAGAGGGGGGGGGCTGCCACGCTGAAGGCTCTGTCCCCGAAGGTTCTCAGTTTGGTGCGGGGGGTGGTGAGCAGGCCGGAGTCTGAGGACCGCGGGTTCCGGGGTGGGGCATGCGGGCGAAGGAGGTCCAATAGGTACTGGGGGGCATGGAGGGACTTGTGGGTCAGGAGGAGGACTTTATAAGTTATGCGGGACTTGACTGGCAGCCAGTGGAGGTGGATGAGGGTGGGAGTGATGTGCTGCCACGGCTGTGTGTGTGTGAGGACCCGAGCTGCACAGCTTTGGACATACTGGAGCCTGTCCGGGGTTTTGTTGGGAACCCCGAACAGGACGCCATTGCAGTAGTCCAAGCGGGTGGTGACAAACGCATGCACCAGGGTCTCGGCAACCGACTCCGAAAGTGACGGTCGGAGTCTGGCAATGTTCCTTCGGTGGTGAAAGGCCGATTTGGTCACTGATTTGACATGGGAATGGAAGGAAAGGGTGGAGTCGAGGATGACACCCAGGTTGCGGGCTTCAGGAGATGGGGAGATGGAGCAGCCGTCGACCTCAAGGACGAAGTCACCAACCTTCTGGAGCAGGGCCATGGGTGCCACGACCATGAGCTCTGTTTTATTGCTGTTCAGCTTCAGATAGTTGGAAGACATCCAGGTTCTGATGTCATGCAGGCAGTTGATGAGAGACTGAGGGGGGGGCTGGGAGGATGGAGTGGTGCTGAGATACAGTTGGGTATCATCAGCGTAGCAGTGGAAATTGAGTCCATGATGTCCGATGATCTGGCCGAGGGGGAGCATGTAAATGGTGAACAAGAGGGGGCCAAGCACAGAGACCTGGGGTACACCGTGGTGGACTGGGGCCGGGGGTGAGTTTGAGCCACTGATGGAGACAAACTGTTTCCTGTTGTGGAGGTAGGATGTGAACCAGGACAGCGCTGTGCCAGTGACACCCAGGAGGTCTGAGAGGCGGGTGAGGAGGTTGTTGTGAGAGATCAAACGTTGCAGAGAGGTCCAGGAGGATGAGGATGCTGAGGCGGCTAGAGTCAGCAGCAATGAGGAGGTCGTTGGTGATCTTGATGAGGGCGGTCTCAGTGCTGTGTTGCTGTCTGAAGCCGGATTGGAAGGGCTCATCGAGCTCATGGTTGGACATGTACAGATGGAGTTGGCCGGCGACCACTCTTTCCAGAGTTTTGCTGATGAAGGGAAGGTTGGAGATGGGCCGGTGGTTCTGGAGGTCGTCGGGGTCCAGGCCAGGTTTTTTGAGTATGGGGGTGACTGAGGCCAGTTTGAAGCTGGTGGGGACTATACCAGGAGCCAGAGAAGCGTTGATGATGACCACATGATTTTGTTGTTACATTTTTCATCAGTTTTACCAAAATAACTTGATTTAATTGTATTTAAAATAATATTTCCAAAGAAATAAATCCTTTGAATCTGCCTGTTCAGTTTCTGTTGGAAGGTGAAGGGTTAAATGCCGTCTCTGCGAGTTCTGTGAAGACGGGAGAGCTCTACATTCACAGAGGGCCCGCGATAGTGACTCAATGAGAGAGTGACGTCAAATGACAGCACAATTGACCAATCATATCTTCCCTCTAAATGGGCGGGCTTTATTTTCGTGGACTTCATGACAGGTTCCGCCCGCTGTGAGGTCTATGCAAGAGGTGCAGTGACGCGTCCTGAAACCCGGGAGTAAGCTTCGCTCGGGTTCCCTCGACAGAAAGCAGCGGGATTTCTCCATAGGGTTTTGGAAAATAGCTGGAAATAAGGTCTGTGGAAAACGAACCTGTTAGGTAAATGCACGTTGTGTTCAGCCGGATAATATCCACAGGTCTACCTACTTTTATTATTTTCGAATAATAAATCTAAACGATAGATTTATGATCGATATATTTATGATTAGCATAAGTTCGTTCATGATGGCTCACTTCAGTGATAGTGATGACAGGGCGGTGGTGGACGAAGTCGATAGGGACTTGGCTTGGCAACTGGAAGGTCACCAGTTCAAGTCCCGGCAAGACCAGGTGCTACCGAGGTGTCCCTGAGCAAGGCACCGTTCCCCTACACTGCTCCCCGGGCGCCGTTCAAAATGGCAGCACACTGCTCCTAACACTAGGATGGGTCAAATGCAGAGAAACAATTTCCCCACGAGGGATTATTAAAAGTCATCGCGAAATGATTAACCGAGTCATTTTCAAGATTGCGTTCCAATGATGAGCTGAAGGACCCGCACGTGCTTCGTCCAAAAGGATGGACTTTGTGTTTCAGTGATTTATCATCAAAGGTAGGCCTAATAAGTCATTCTCAATGCGGGTTGCCGTGCCGACTGAATTCAGGTGTAATTGTCACCTGGCTGTGGGCGCCCTGTCCTGAGAGGTGTTCATACACATGCTGTTGTTCTGTGTGGTCGAGGGTCATTGATGCGTGTCGCGCCGCGGTTTTGATATTCCGCTGAAGTATACGCTGTGACCTGTGACTGTGTGTGTGTGTTTATATTAGGGTTGCCAGAAACTGACCATGATCAAAATCGATTATTCGGCAGCCCTGGCGAATAATAATCGATTATTCGCCCCCCCCCCGTATGAGGGAGGGGGGGGGCGAATAATATTTTTAAAAATAATATTCGATTATGGAGACTGTAACGAATAATCGAATAATCGAATAATCGAATAATCGCTGGCATCCCGAGTTTATATATACAGTCTATGGCTGTGACGTAATATCTCTTCTTTTTTTCGAGGCATACAAGTCACGGCTCCTCGAAGCATTCGATGGTGCGCTGTGGGCCACGCTGAGACCGCCAAGTGTGACATGTGGAGCATCAACAATATGGGTGATGACTACCCCGCCATTGATTGTCGGCCGGGCACCACGGTTGAAGGCTGCATTAAAATGATCATGGTGAGACTCTCGATGATGAACATGTTGGATATCTTGAGGTTTAGTTTTGATTCAGTGGTGTTTTATTCTGATTGCATGTGACCCTGCAGAGTGGACAGGCTGATGCGATGGCAGTGGATGCAGGTCAGGTCTACACGGCGGGAAAGTGTGGCCTGGTGCCAGCTATGGTGGAGCAGTATAGTGCCGGTATGAGGCCGACAGAAACCATCCCAGACAATCCTGTGTTTGAACACATGAATAATATCTGTCTCTCTCTCTCCACAGATTTGTGCAGCAACCCTGGAGGTAAAATTAAATGTTTAAATATTGATATTATAAATATTGAAGTATATTTGATAACAACATAACAAGAGCCGGGACTCGATTAAAAAAGTAATCTAATTAATTAGAGGCTTTGTAATTAATTAATCGAAATTAATCGCATTTTTAATCGCATATACATATCTGACCTGAGAACAGGGAGAAGCCGTTTCACATGGACGTTACTGCAGGTGGTCGACAGTCGAGTGCAGTGCAGAGAGCCAGGGAGCTGGTTACTCTCTCAGACGTGGACTGACTGATCCTGGCCCTGAACCCAGTCCTCTGGTTGAGTGTGGGTTGGGTCAGGGTGTGGC
The DNA here is from genome assembly GCA_036324585.1 of Champsocephalus esox. Taxonomy (NCBI): domain Eukaryota; kingdom Metazoa; phylum Chordata; class Actinopteri; order Perciformes; family Channichthyidae; genus Champsocephalus; species Champsocephalus esox. The sequence continues at coordinate 46,354,271 of CM070484.1, forward strand.
TCCTTGCCCTCGGAGTCGGGCTAACGTCCACGCTAGCTGCTACATGCTAACTGCTACATGCTAGCTGCTACACGCTAGCTGCTACATGCTAACTGCTACACGCTAGCTGCTACACGCTAGCTGCTACACGCTAGCTGCTACACGCTAGCTGCTACACGCTAGCTGCTACACGCTAACTGCTACACGCTAGCTGCTACACGCTAACTGCTACATGCTAGCTGCTACACGCTAGCTGCTACACGCTAGCTGCTACACGCTAACTGCTACACGCTAGCTGCTACACGCTAGCTGCTACACGCTAGCTGCTACATGCTAACTGCTACACGCTAGCTGCTACACGCTAGCTGCTACACGCTAGCTGCTACACGCTAACTGCTACATGCTAGCTGCTACACGCTAGCTGCTACACGCTAGCTGCTACACGCTAGCTGCTACACGCTAGCTGCTACACGCTAACTGCTACATGCTAGCTGCTACACGCTAGCTGCTACACGCTAGCTGCTACATGCTTTGCATCCAGGTGATACTTTAGGCTTGATATGCGGTGCTCTTGTCGACGCTTCCATCCGTCCGTTTTTTAAACAAAGTGTCCCATCCACGGGGCGACCAAAGCGGTCTCATCAGCTTGTTCGTTCATGTTTGACTATTGTTCACCGTGGTTTGTTGTTGTTTGAAGTCCCATGCTAAAGTCATGAACGTTAGTTGGTGCTCCAGTATAATCGGTACGCCTGAAACTCATCCAGTGAGAAACGTTCCGCTGTGCAAAAATAAGTGCGATTAAAATGCGTTAATTTTTGTGTAATTAATTAATCTTAATTAACGCGTTAAAGTCCCTGCCCTAAAAATAACACATTTACCTGGTACTTTTAACGCATCTTGAACCATAACGATTAGGAGTGTGTGATAAAATACAGCCTTGAGGACCAAAACATGGTTTCAATGTCACACAATTACAACACCTGTTAGTTTGGACTTAATACGCCAATCTCTAATCATCTCTAGAGACGTTTCTTGGATTGAGCTGTTGTTTGATTCTACAAATAAGAGAAGCCCGATTAGGTTCTAATGAAATATGAATGTTTTGTTGTAAAAGTTATTCTCCATCCATCTTTAGTTGTATTTTCTTGGTTAACCGTGAATTGTAATTGATTGACTTGAAGTGTACAGAGTGAAAACTTGTTATTTTCTTAAATTACAGAGCAGATGATCTTTCAAATTGAATTATCTATAACGTTTGTAATTCGAGTCCTTCTGTACTCCCTCTCCTGCAGAACAATCCTCTTACTATGCTGTTGCCGTGGTGAAGAGGAGTTCAGGTCTGACCTGGGACACGTTGAAGGGCCACAGGTCTTGCCACACTGGACTCGGAAGAAGTGCTGGCTGGATCATGCCCATGGGTCTGATCTACAGCCAGACTCGAGACTGTGACTTCAGTAAGGGGCCGTGTGCAAATACGTAACGAAAGACACGTAAAGCTGCCAAGATTATGTTTGTGATCAATAATATAAATACTTTTTTTATTGAATGCGCAGTATTTACAACGTTTTTTACAAACTAAACATAATTTTCTTTGTACGTTTTTAGTATGTTTAGATAACTCAAAGCGCTTGGTTAGGTTAAGGCTAAGACTATTTATACTATTTTCAGGGTTCTTACACCTTTTCCAAAGTCAAATTCAAGCACTTTTCAAGCATCTTACAGCTGAACATTGTTCAACTTCTGACGCCGGAGTAGCCAGCGCCAGCCAATCAAATCCCGTTTCCGAAAGTCTGACAGCTGAAGCCGTAGCCAATCAAACCGCGTCTAAGCTGGGAGAGATATCCCGCCGTTCATTTCTATATTTCAAAAAAAGTCGGAGGAGAAACTAACTATCGCCGTAGCAACTCACCCGGTTGTGTATGACCAGACCCTCTTCACCTACCGGGACACAAACCGGAGGAGCCAGCATGGAGGGAGGGGGCAGAGACAGTGGGGGAAACTGGTAGGGTTTCGCCTGTTTGGGGAGTTTTATATATATATATAATATATATATAGGGCTGTCAGTCGATTAAAATATTTAATCGCGATTAATCGCAAATTAATCGCACATTTTGTATCTGTTCTAAATGAACCTTAGAGGAATATTTTTTAAGTTTTTAATACTCTGATCAACATGTGAGTGGACAAATATGCTTTATGCTAATGTTAATTATCATTTGAACAATGACACATATATTCTCATGAATATTAAACACAACAACCTGGAACCTCTCATTCAATACAAATGGTGTGTGTGTGTGTGTGTGTGTGTGTGTGTGTGTGTGATCGTTGGAGCTATGTGCAACTCAAGGCATGTGCTGACTTCTCCTCCAACGTCCCGCTGTCTGCTGTGTGTGTGTGTGTGTGTGTGTGTGTGTGTTGTGTGTGTGGTGTGTGTGTGTGTGAGAGACGTCCCGCTGTCTGCTTCCTGCATCAAGTCAAGTGCTCGGCGCAGTTGTGTGGATAGGGCGCTCCTCTGTTTCCATTTAAACAGCTCCTTATATCCGTTAGCGCAGCTAGCTAGCACCAGATGCTAACAACAACAATAGCCGCGTTCACACTGCGTACGGTATGCACGTAGGTCTCTCTCTCGCTCGCTCGGGTCACACAGACACACACCCTCCCGGTCCTCCCGATGGCCAGTCGGTGCCTGCCGGTGAGCGTGGAAGTGTGGTCTGCCACAAGCGGGCGGCAGGAGCGGGCTGTCAGCATCAGCTTGTAGACGGTATTCTAAACTCGATGCTCTGAAGCTACGGGGCGGCCGAGGGAAAACAATACACACGCGTTAATCGCGTTAAAATAATTAGTGGCGTTAATTTTTGTTTGCGTTAACGCGTTATTAACGCGTTAACTTGACAGCCCTAATTTATATATATATATATATATTGCTCCCATAAAACCCCCGGGGGTTTTGCTCTGTATGTCGGGGCGGGAGATTCACGTGATTGGTTGTTGGCCGTGTTGCTCGAATCAAATCCCCAAGCTCCACACACGCCCAGCTCCACGCTCTCTTTGGAGCCGTAGTGCGGACGCTCCGTAACACCTGCCCCCGTTGTCTCGTCCTCTCCTCAGCGCAGTTCTTCAGCAGCGGCTGTGCCCCCGGATCAGAACTCAGCTCTTCGTTCTGTGCTCAGTGTGTCGGGACAAGAAGAGCGGTGGGAGATGAGTCAAAGTGCAAAGCCAGTGCTGAAGAGCAGTACTACGGCTACGCAGGAGCCTTCAGGTAGGACGAAGGACAGTGGGCTTTCGTCCGCTCGCAGCACACACTCCTCCTTCAACCCCAAACTGTAGTTTTTACACATTTCTTTCTGTATGGCTTAAAAACTGAAGATATTTTTGATTCATGAATTCACTTTCTTTGCTGCTAATAATACAATTGTATTTACTTTTTTAGAGACCCAGGAAGCCGTCTCCCCATACGTTATTCTTTATGCTAAGCTAACTGCCTCCTGACTTTAGCCCTTAACATTCAGGCTCTCCATCTTCTGGTCTAACAAAGCAGATAGAGGCATTTCCTTCCTGTTCCAGAGCACCTCATCTTTGGGTTGTTCTGCATCTCGTTGCAGGTGCTTGGTTGAGGGGGCAGGGGATGTTGCTTTCATCAAACACACAACTGTTCCAGAAAACAGCAATGGTGAGAGACTGACACTCCCCTCTCTTAATCTCAGCGATGAAGATGTCTTTATAGAAACTTAAAGCATCCTCCTCCTCCTCTTGTCGAAGGCAAAGGTCCAGTATGGGCTCTAGGACTAAACGCTGATGACTACCAGCTGATCTGCCCTGGGCAGGCTGCTGCTGTGGACATCTCCGAGTACGCCACGTGTAACCTGGGTGCCGCGCCCGCCAACGCTGTGGTGACGCGTCCGGAGACCCGCGACAAGGTTGTCAAAATGCTCGATGAACAGCAGGTGAGTGATGAGGCACACGTGAAGAATAACACAGCATTGTTTTAACTCTAAACCCGGGTCGAATGCTGGCCTTGTAAATCGGTCTGTTTCTGAATCTTTGTTTTTGTCTACAGGCCCAGTTTGGTGGCAGCGATGGCCCGTTCAGGATGTTCCATTCAGACTCGGGGAATAACCTCCTCTTCAAAGACTCCACCAAATGTCTCCAGGCGATTCCTAAAGGAACAAGTTACGACACCTTTTTGGGAGAAGGGTACATGACTACCATTAAGGCTCTCAGACAGTGCAGTGAAAGCACTCCAGGTCCGTGATATCGTGTCAAAACATAACACAGAACTTAGACGCACCACACGACATCTTTGCGTCTGATCGGCATACTCAAGTCAGCTTCTGTGTTTCCTTTCCTCAACAGAGCTGGAGATATCTTGCGCTTTCCGTCCCTGCCAGCAAGAACTCTAGTGGCAACCGCGGACCCAGAGGTGCCTTCAGCGGCACGGCGCCTCCCTCGCCACACCCAACCCCCAGAGTGCCTTCTGTGTTTTCTTACTGATCTCGCTGTCGACCGATTTTATAGTATAACCAATAATTGCACAACTTACAGATCAACTTTCATGTAAACAACCACATCTAGCTTTCTTCATGCCGGTGTCACATAACGAGACACTAGGCGCGTTCACACGGCGGGACTTTCCCCGCTAAGGTTCATCAGAACTCTTTGGTTCTCATGGACTAAGCACAGATCGCGTTCACACCAGAGTAAGTCCCTGGGGGAGGATGAGTCAACTGAAGCCGCTGACGTCACTTCTTCTTCTTCTGCTTTGGGTTTACTGGCAGGCCGCAACCCACTTCACGGCGTATACTGCCCCCCGGAGGCCCCGGAGTTGGGGAAGGCTTCAGTAGCAGCTGCTGGGAGTCCCAGCAGCTGCTACTGAAGCCTTCAGAGTGAATCTCCAGAACGCCGACACCTCCTCATCTCCACCGCTCCCATGTTTCATTTTGTGTTGCCATAAGTTAGTCTCTCTGCGTTTCTGCGCTGGGCTAATGCTAATAATGCTAATGCTAATAATGCTAATGCTAATGCGAGGATAATAAAATGGCGGCTTCACAAAACTCTTTGAGAGTGTTACGGGGCGTGGTTTGCAATCCGCCAGCCAATCAGGAATATAGCTCTTTTCTCACTAAAGAGCCGCTCCAAAGTCCCTGCTCTCTAGCATACTCTCTAGCATACTCTCTAGCATGCTAGAGAGCATGCTAGAGAGCAGGGACTTTGGAGCGGGTAAAAAGGTTCACATGAACTACTTTTAGTCCCGGCTCTTTTTGGTGTGAACGCGATCATGAACTAAGTTCCATGAACCTTCGTGGGAGAAGTCCCGCAGGGTGAACGCGGCTCTTGCCTTCGTCATTGGATCCACGATGTTACGCTAACGTGCCTGACTTTTCTCAAATAAAGCCTGTTCATGTTCTTTTGTGCGACAGTGTGTTGTTTTGGGATGCCCTGTCTAAGCGTTCATATTAAGTGTCGTTAAAAAGTACACAGTAGTATCGTAGTGAAAAGCGACAATGTTTGTTGTCCCCCAGTTCGCTTCTTGTGCCAGAAACGGTCTGGAATAAACCGATGTATTGGTAACCTGTAACTTTAAAGCTTTGTTGTAAAACTCAGCTGGAGTCTGAAAGGTCTCAGAAGTGCATGCACTCGATTCACATTCCAGCTGGTTATTATAAAAGAAGTCCATTGTTACGAGAAGAGATGTAATCTAATGAAACAAAGGAAAGCCAGCTGCATTTCCACGGAGACAAACATTTCCACATTGTTGGATTGGGGGTTCTGCTCGAGTGCTTTTGGGGGGACTCTGAAAAGCCTCAAAATGTCACAAAATGCTGTCGTCGACTGACAGAAGATGCTATTTCACTGAGGGGGGCTTCAGACATGAGACATCTGGATCCGTTCATCAACTCAGGAAATAGACAAACACCATGTCATTGCCTGGAGCCCGTGGTGAACATGAGCTTTGAGTCCATGTCGACCTGCTGTCTGTGGCACTTTGGTCCAACTCAAACTGAACTCAAACTCCTACTAGGGCATTGCGCTCCAAGAATGCAGGGTTGTTGGTTGTTCCTCGAGTCTCTAAAAGTACAATGGGAGCCAGAGCCTTTTCTTATCAAGCTCCACATTTGTGGAATCAGCTTCCAGTTTGTGTTCGGGCGGCAGACACCCTATCCGTTTCTCAGAGTGCGCTGAAGACCTTCCTTTTTGATAAAGCTTATAGTTAGGGCTGATTAGATTCAGCCCCTAGTTTTAGCTGATATAGGCTTAGTTTGTCGGGGGACATCTCACTTCTTCCTTCTCTCTGTCTGTCCCTGTGTCCTCTCATGGGGACATCTCACTTCTTCCTTCTCTCTGTCTATACCTGTGTCCTCTCATGGGGACATCTCACTTCTTCCTTCTCTCTGTCTATACCTGTGTCCTCTCATGGGGACATCTCACTTCTTCCTTCTCTCTGTCTGTCCCTGTGTCCTCTCATGGGGACATCTCACTTCTTCCTTCTCTCTGTCTGTACCTGTGTCCTCTCATGTTCCCATTAACCCAGCTTCCCCAAATGTCTTTCTTTTTGGGGTCTATATACGCTGTGATCCGGAGTCATGGATGATCCTGCGGTCCTGTGTCCTGGATCGCGAGCGCTGGATCTTGAGTCGTGGCTGTGGTCCTGGATCATCGGTCCTGGATGGATATCCTCGTGGATTCATCTTCTGTTATACACACATGCATTTCAAACATCTGGACTACCTATGCTGCAAATGTATTATCTTTCAATTTACACACGGCATCTATTGCACGTCTGTCCGTCCTGGAGAGGGATCCTCCTCTGCTGCTCTCCCTGAGGGTTCTCCCATTTTTTCCTTTAAACTGGGTTTTCTTTGGAAGTTTTTTCTTGTACGATGTGAGGGTCTAAGGACAGAGGGTCTGAGGACAGAGGGTCTGAGGACAGAGGGTCTAAGACAGGGTCTAAGGACAGAGGGTCTAAGGACAGAGGGTCTAAGGACAGAGGGTCTAAGGACAGAGGGTCTGAGGACAGAGGGTCTGAGGACAGAGGGTGTCGTATTGTCATACTGATATTCTGTACACACTGTGAAGACACTGAGACAAATGTAACATTTGTGATATTGGGCTATAAATAAACATTGATTGATTGATTGACTGACTTCATGAAATATGCAACTGTTACATTTGGACACAGGGCCCCTCGACGAATGATCTTGTCCATGCAGGTTCTAACGGCATTCATTATTGCAGGTCATATTGTGTTTACAAGAAAGGTAGCTCAGGGCTATGGATCCAAGTTTCAGTCATTTTTAACTTGAGTGGAAACTGTTCCAGCGTCTTGAACATGGGAAGTTGGTGTTACTGTCTGTGGGAACCACACCGTGAATTACATACGAAGGCTAACATTGAGCTCTGTTATCCGTGTGATTATTCTAGCGTCCAGGACAGAAGTTTAAAAAGGAGACTAAATGGAGTCTCTGAGAAGGTTCAAATTGGCACTTTAATGAATAAAGAGCAGGTGATGTCACAAACAGCTGTGGTTCTGGCTCTGGTCGTGAAGAAAGAGGCCGTAACCCTCAGGTCGTGCTGTTTATATATCCTCTGCTGGCTCCTCCCTGCGGGCCGGCTCTCCACATTTCAATGTCCGTTGTGACGCATATCAGAGGATACAGACACTGTACACTCAGAATATATCTACACACGCCTTTTCTCAACCTTACCTCTTTCATGACTTTTCATTTCTCACATTCTAAACGCTGTAATCCATACTCCTAAGAATACAGGAAATACTTCACAGCCGTTTGGTTTCCGGTCGGTCTGAATGTTGTCTCATGCTACCCACATCTGTAAACAATAACGTACTCAAATAAACTGTACCTTATCCAACAATAATAATATCTCGACGTCTATAGTTGTAGTGTTGAAATCAGTAGGTTTCGCTGTGCATCATCATCTCGCTGCTAAATTCACCTCTATAGTAAATGGTATATTAGCCTCATGCTAACCGGAGATGAAGGATTTTCAGAATAAAAGCTTAACACCTGGTTGTGTACAAGAACTTCTGGTTTTTCAGTATAAAACAGCACTTAAAGTGACTGTGTGTTTACGGTGCACTATGCTCTCAAAACATTGATTTTAATTTATAACAGCTCCAAGAAAGTTACTATTTTATATTGAAAAAGAATAAGCGATTCATTAAGAAAATAATTGTAAGATCAGTTAATAATTGAAGTAGTTATACTGACAATGATCGACAACGGGAGACCGAGCCTTCTGCTCGTTCGCCCCGCGCCTCTGGACCTCCCTCCCAGATCAGCTGATCTGCCCCTTCCACCGAGGTCTTCAAACCCGGCCTTAAGACCCTCTTCTTCCGGCAGGCCTTCCAATACACTCTGAGCCCGGTGCACCCGGACTCCTGCCATTTTAAACCGAGGTGACAGTAGTAGCACTCACCCCATCTGCCGGTCAGCTAAGCTAGCTCGCTAAGTCCATAGCCAAGAAGGGCATCACTTTTCTTTTGGAGTAAAGGACAAGGAAACGACAACACCAGCAGGGTCGCCAACTCTCACGCATCTGGCGTGTGACTCACGCTCTCACGCTGCCCAAACTATTCTCACGCCAAAACAAGAATACCGAAGACTAGAAACGGTTTTGAAAACGGTTGTCACGTAGTGATCGTCCTCTCAATAGAACATCTTTGATAATGTCTCCTGGCCAATCAGAATCACGATAACGGCGTGGTGTTGCAGGAAGTCCCGACGGAGAATACTTTTGCTGTAGTCCATCTCTACAGAGAGGCGAAGTCACGCCGCTCTACTTCCGGCCCATCGGACCCCGGAAGCGAAACATTTACATTGAATTCAATGGAGAGAGAAAACGTATCTTTTGATCCCGTTTGAATCGTGCCACGAACCACACGTGATGTGTGTCGATCTTAAACAATCAGCTCCGAGTCACAAAGTCACATTTTGTCGTAAAACTGTTGAAATATAAGACTATGAAAAATACGCGACTACAAAGACTACAAATCCCAGATCCCATTCTGGCTCGCGTAAGTGACGTCACAGGCGATAGTGCTCCAAGTGGGTGCGACTCGTAATTAAAGCGAAGAAGAAGAAGAAGAAGAAGAAGAAGAAGAAGAAGAAGAAGAAGAAGAAGAAGAAGATCTCATAACCGATTTATTCCCTCCAATAAATAAGAGATTGCTAAAAATAAATTCACTTTTACAAGATGCCTGTGTGCTTTGGACCAGGCTGTGATCACACAAGTGATCATACCACTTGATCGTTCTCTCGCTTACCGTCTGATGAGAGGACCAGGAGTCGCCGGATCAGACATATCAGGTAATACACATGTTGTGCATGGAACACAGTCAAGCTATATAGAGCTAGAGCAGGTGAGGTCCCCCTAGAGGAGGTGAGGTCCCCCCTAGAGGAGGTGAGGCCCCAAAAGAGGAGGTGAGGACCCCCCTAGAGGAGGTGAGGTCCCCCCTAGAAGAGGTGAGGCCCCCCCTAGAAGAGGTAAGGCCCCCCCTAGAAGAGGTGAGGACCCCCCTAGAGGAGGTGAGGTCCCCCCTAGAGGAGGTGAGGTCCCCCCTAGAGGAGGTGAGGCCCCAAAAGAGGAGATGAGGACCCCCCTAGAGGAGGTGAGGTCCCCCCTAGAGGAGGTGAGGCCCCAAAAGAGGAGGTGAGGACCCCCCTAGAGGAGGTGAGGTCCCCGCTAGAGGAGGTGAGGTCCCCCCCTAGAAGAGGTGAGGCCCCCCCTAGAAGAGGTGAGGCCCCAAAAGAGGAGGTGAGGCCCCAAAAGAGGAGGTGAGGACCCCCTAGAGGAGGTGAGATCCCCCCTAGAGGAGGTGAGGCCCCCCCTAGAAGAGGTGAGGCCCCAAAAGAGGAGGTGAGGACCCCCCTAGAGGAGGTGAGGTCCCCCCTAGAAGAGGTGAGGCCCCAAAAGAGGAGGTGAGGTCCCCCCTAGAGGAGGTGAGGTCCCCCCTAGAAGAGGTGAGGCCCCAAAAGAGGAGGTGAGGACCCCCCTAGAGGAGGTGAGGTCCCCCCTAGAGGAAGTGAGGCCCCCCCTAGAAGAGGCGAGGCCCCAAAAGAGGAGGTGAGGTCCCCCCCTAGAGGAAGTGAGGTCCCCCCTAGAAGAGGTGAGGCCCCAAAAGAGGAGGTGAGGACCCCCCTAGAGGAGGTGAGGACCCCCCTAGAGGAAGTGAGGTCCCCCCTAGAGGAGGTGAGGCCCCCCCCTAGAAGAGGTAAGGCCCCCCCCTAGAAGAGGTGAGGACCCCCCTAGAGGAGGTGAGATCTCCCCTAGAGGAGGTGAGGCCCCCCCTAGAGGAGGTAAGGCCCCAAAAGAGGAGGTGAGTTCCCCCCTAGAGGAGGTGAGGCCCCCCCTAGAAGAGGTGAGGCCCCAAAAGAGGAGGTGAGGACCCCCCTAGAGGAGGTGAGGTCCCCCCTAGAGGAGGTGAGGACCCCCCTAGAAGAGGCGAGGCCCCAAAAGAGGAGGTGAGGTCCCCCCTAGAGGAAGTGAGGCCCCCCCTAGAAGAGGTGAGGCCCCAAAAGAGGAGGTGAGGACCCCCCTAGAGGAGGTGAGGTCCCCCCTAGAAGAGGTGAGGCCCCCCCCTAGAAGAGGTAAGGCCCCCCCTAGAAGAGGTGAGGACCCCCCTAGAGGAGGTGAGGTCCCCCCTAGAGGAGGTGAGGTCCCCCCTAGAGGAGGTGAGGCCCCAAAAGAGGAGATGAGGACCCCCCCTAGAGGAGGTGAGGTCCCCCCTAGAGGAGGTGAGGCCCCAAAAGAGGAGGTGAGGACCCCCCTAGAGGAGGTGAGGTCCCCGCTAGAGGAGGTGAGGTCCCCCCTAGAAGAGGTGAGGCCCCCCCTAGAAGAGGTGAGGCCCCAAAAGAGGAGGTGAGGCCCCAAAAGAGGAGGTGAGGACCCCCTAGAGGAGGTGAGATCCCCCCTAGAGGAGGTGAGGCCCCCCCTAGAAGAGGTGAGGCCCCAAAAGAGGAGGTGAGGACCCCCCCTAGAGGAGGTGAGGTCCCCCCTAGAAGAGGTGAGGCCCCAAAAGAGGAGGTGAGGTCCCCCCCTAGAGGAGGTGAGGTCTCCCCTAGAAGAGGTGAGGCCCCAAAAGAGGAGGTGAGGACCCCCCTAGAGGAGGTGAGGTCCCCCCTAGAGGAAGTGAGGCCCCCCCTAGAAGAGGCGAGGCCCCAAAAGAGGAGGTGAGGTCCCCCCTAGAGGAAGTGAGGTCCCCCCTAGAAGAGGTGAGGCCCCAAAAGAGGAGGTGAGGACCCCCCTAGAGGAGGTGAGGACCCCCCCTAGAGGAAGTGAGGTCCCCCCTAGAGGAGGTGAGGCCCCCCCCTAGAAGAGGTAAGGCCCCCCCTAGAAGAGGTGAGGACCCCCCTAGAGGAGGTGAGGTCCCCCCTAGAGGAGGTGAGGTCCCCCCTAGAGGAGGTGAGGCCCCAAAAGAGGAGATGAGGACCCCCCTAGAGGAGGTGAGGTCCCCCCTAGAGGAGGTGAGGCCCCAAAAGAGGAGGTGAGGACCCCCCTAGAGGAGGTGAGGTCCCCGCTAGAGGAGGTGAGGTCCCCCCTAGAAGAGGTGAGGCCCCCCCTAGAAGAGGTGAGGCCCCAAAAGAGGAGGTGAGGCCCCAAAAGAGGAGGTGAGGACCCCCCTAGAGGAGGTGAGATCCCCCCTAGAGGAGGTGAGGCCCCCCCTAGAAGAGGTGAGGCCCCAAAAGAGGAGGTGAGGACCCCCCTAGAGGAGGTGAGGTCCCCCCTAGAAGAGGTGAGGCCCCAAAAGAGGAGGTGAGGTCCCCCCTAGAGGAGGTGAGGTCCCCCCCTAGAAGAGGTGAGGCCCCAAAAGAGGAGGTGAGGACCCCCCTAGAGGAGGTGAGGTCCCCCCTAGAGGAAGTGAGGCCCCCCCTAGAAGAGGCGAGGCCCCAAAAGAGGAGGTGAGGTCCCCCCTAGAGGAAGTGAGGTCCCCCCTAGAAGAGGTGAGGCCCCAAAAGAGGAGGTGAGGACCCCCCTAGAGGAGGTGAGGACCCCCCTAGAGGAAGTGAGGTCCCCCCTAGAGGAGGTGAGGCCCCCCCTAGAAGAGGTAAGGCCCCCCCTAGAAGAGGTGAGGACCCCCCTAGAGGAGGTGAGATCTCCCCTAGAGGAGGTGAGGCCCCCCCTAGAGGAGGTAAGGCCCCAAAAGAGGAGGTGAGTTCCCCCCTAGAGGAGGTGAGGCCCCCCCTAGAAGAGGTGAGGCCCCAAAAGAGGAGGTGAGGACCCCCCCTAGAGGAGGTGAGGTCCCCCCTAGAGGAGGTGAGGACCCCCCTAGAAGAGGCGAGGCCCCAAAAGAGGAGGTGAGGTCCCCCCTAGAGGAAGTGAGGCCCCCCCTAGAAGAGGTGAGGCCCCAAAAGAGGAGGTGAGGACCCCCCTAGAGGAGGTGAGGTCCCCCCTAGAAGAGGTGAGGCCCCCCCTAGAAGAGGTAAGGCCCCCCCTAGAAGAGGTGAGGACCCCCCTAGAGGAGGTGAGGTCCCCCCCTAGAGGAGGTGAGGTCCCCCCTAGAGGAGGTGAGGCCCCAAAAGAGGAGATGAGGACCCCCCTAGAGGAGGTGAGGTCCCCCCTAGAGGAGGTGAGGCCCCAAAAGAGGAGGTGAGGACCCCCCTAGAGGAGGTGAGGTCCCCGCTAGAGGAGGTGAGGTCCCCCCTAGAAGAGGTGAGGCCCCCCCTAGAAGAGGTGAGGCCCCAAAAGAGGAGGTGAGGCCCCAAAAGAGGAGGTGAGGACCCCCTAGAGGAGGTGAGATCCCCCCTAGAGGAGGTGAGGCCCCCCCTAGAAGAGGTGAGGCCCCAAAAGAGGAGGTGAGGACCCCCCTAGAGGAGGTGAGGTCCCCCCTAGAAGAGGTGAGGCCCCAAAAGAGGAGGTGAGGTCCCCCCTAGAGGAGGTGAGGTCTCCCCCTAGAAGAGGTGAGGCCCCAAAAGAGGAGGTGAGGACCCCCCTAGAGGAGGTGAGGTCCCCCCTAGAGGAAGTGAGGCCCCCCCTAGAAGAGGCGAGGCCCCAAAAGAGGAGGTGAGGTCCCCCCTAGAGGAAGTGAGGTCCCCCCTAGAAGAGGTGAGGCCCCAAAAGAGGAGGTGAGGACCCCCCTAGAGGAGGTGAGGACCCCCCTAGAGGAAGTGAGGTCCCCCCTAGAGGAGGTGAGGCCCCCCCTAGAAGAGGTAAGGCCCCCCCTAGAAGAGGTGAGGACCCCCCTAGAGGAGGTGAGATCTCCCCTAGAGGAGGTGAGGCCCCCCCTAGAGGAGGTAAGGCCCCAAAAGAGGAGGTGAGTTCCCCCCTAGAGGAGGTGAGGCCCCCCCTAGAAGAGGTGAGGCCCCAAAAGAGGAGGTGAGGACCCCCCTAGAGGAGGTGAGGTCCCCCCTAGAGGAGGTGAGGACCCCCCTAGAAGAGGCGAGGCCCCAAAAGAGGAGGTGAGGTCCCCCCTAGAGGAAGTGAGGCCCCCCCTAGAAGAGGTGAGGCCCCAAAAGAGGAGGTGAGGACCCCCCTAGAGGAGGTGAGGTCCCCCCTAGAAGAGGTGAGGCCCCCCCTAGAAGAGGTAAGGCCCCCCCCTAGAAGAGGTGAGGACCCCCCTAGAGGAGGTGAGGTCCCCCCTAGAGGAGGTGAGGTCCCCCCTAGAGGAGGTGAGGCCCCAAAAGAGGAGATGAGGACCCCCCTAGAGGAGGTGAGGTCCCCCCTAGAGGAGCTGAGGCCCCAAAAGAGGAGGTGAGGACCCCCCCTAGAGGAGGTGAGGTCCCCGCTAGAGGAGGTGAGGTCCCCCCTAGAAGAGGTGAGGCCCCCCCCTAGAAGAGGTGAGGCCCCAAAAGAGGAGGTGAGGCCCCAAAAGAGGAGGTGAGGACCCCCTAGAGGAGGTGAGATCCCCCCTAGAGGAGGTGAGGCCCCCCCTAGAAGAGGTGAGGCCCCAAAAGAGGAGGTGAGGACCCCCCTAGAGGAGGTGAGGTCCCCCCTAGAAGAGGTGAGGCCCCAAAAGAGGAGGTGAGGTCCCCCCTAGAGGAGGTGAGGTCCCCCCTAGAAGAGGTGAGGCCCCAAAAGAGGAGGTGAGGACCCCCCTAGAGGAGGTGAGGTCCCCCCCTAGAGGAAGTGAGGCCCCCCCTAGAAGAGGCGAGGCCCCAAAAGAGGAGGTGAGGTCCCCCCTAGAGGAAGTGAGGTCCCCCCTAGAAGAGGTGAGGCCCCAAAAGAGGAGGTGAGGACCCCCCTAGAGGAGGTGAGGACCCCCCTAGAGGAAGTGAGGTCCCCCCTAGAGGAGGTGAGGCCCCCCCTAGAAGAGGTAAGGCCCCCCCCTAGAAGAGGTGAGGACCCCCCTAGAGGAGGTGAGATCTCCCCTAGAGGAGGTGAGGCCCCCCCTAGAGGAGGTAAGGCCCCAAAAGAGGAGGTGAGTTCCCCCCTAGAGGAGGTGAGGCCCCCCCTAGAAGAGGTGAGGCCCCAAAAGAGGAGGTGAGGACCCCCCTAGAGGAGGTGAGGTCCCCCCTAGAGGAGGTGAGAACCCCCCTAGAAGAGGCGAGGCCCCAAAAGAGGAGGTGAGGTCCCCCCTAGAGGAAGTGAGGCCCCCCCTAGAAGAGGTGAGGCCCCAAAAGAGGAGGTGAGGACCCCCCTAGAGGAGGTGAGGTCCCCCCCTAGAAGAGGTGAGGCCCCCCCTAGAAGAGGTGAGGCCCCAAAAGAGGAGGTGAGGACCCCCTAGAGGAGGTGAGGCCCCCCCTAGAAGAGGTGAGGCCCCAAAAGAGGAGGTGAGGACCCCCCCTAGAGGAGGTGAGGTCCCCCCTAGAGGAAGTGAGGCCCCCCCTAGAAGAGGTGAGGTCCCCAAAAGAGGAAGTGAGGCCCCCCCTAGAAGAGGTGAGGCCCCAAAAGAGGAGGTGAGGTCCCCCCCTAGAGGAGGTCAGGTCCCCCCTAGAGGAGGTGAGGCCCCAAAAGAGGAAGTGAGGCCCCCCCTAGAAGAGGTGAGGCCCCAAAAGAGGAGGTGAGGTCCCCCCCTAGAGGAGGTGAGGCCCCCCCTAGAAGAGGTGAGGCCCCAAAAGAGGAGGTGAGGACCCCCTAGAGGAATTGAGGTCCCCCCTAGAGGAGGTGAGGCCCCCCCTAGAAGAGGTAAGGCCCCCCCTAGAAGAGGTGAGGACCCCCCCTAGAGGAGGTGAGATCTCCCCTAGAGGAGGTGAGGCCCCCCCTAGAGGAGGTAAGGCCCCAAAAGAGGAGGTGAGTTCCCCCCTAGAGGTGAGGCCCCCCCTAGAAGAGGTGAGGCCCCAAAAGAGGAGGTGAGGACCCCCCTAGAGGAGGTGAGGTCCCCCCTAGAGGAGGTGAGGACCCCCCCTAGAAGAGGCGAGGCCCCAAAAGAGGAGGTGAGGTCCCCCCTAGAGGAAGTGAGGCCCCCCCTAGAAGAGGTGAGGCCCCAAAAGAGGAAGTGAGGCCCCCCCTAGAAGAGGTGAGGCCCCAAAAGAGGAGGTGAGGTCCCCCCCTAGAGGAGGTCAGGTCCCCCCTAGAGGAGGTGAGGCCCCAAAAGAGGAAGTGAGGCCCCCCCTAGAAGAGGTGAGGCCCCAAAAGAGGAGGTGAGGTCCCCCCTAGAGGAGGTGAGGCCCCCCCTAGAAGAGGTGAGGCCCCAAAAGAGGAGGTGAGGACCCCCTAGAGGAATTGAGGCCCCCCCTAGAGGAGGTGAGGTCCCCCCCTAGAAGAGGTAAGGCCCCCCCTAGAAGAGGTGAGGACCCCCCCTAGAGGAGGTGAGATCTCCCCTAGAGGAGGTGAGGCCCCCCCTAGAGGAGGTAAGGCCCCAAAAGAGGAGGTGAGTTCCCCCCTAGAGGAGGTGAGGCCCCCCCCTAGAAGAGGTGAGGCCCCAAAAGAGGAGGTGAGGACCCCCCTAGAGGAGGTGAGGTCCCCCCTAGAGGAGGTGAGGACCCCCCTAGAAGAGGCGAGGCCCCAAAAGAGGAGGTGAGGTCCCCCCTAGAGGAAGTGAGGCCCCCCCTAGAAGAGGTGAGGCCCCAAAAGAGGAGGTGAGGACCCCCCTAGAGGAGGTGAGGTCCCCCCTAGAAGAGGTGAGGCCCCCCCTAGAAGAGGTGAGGCCCCAAAAGAGGAGGTGAGGACCCCCTAGAGGAGGTGAGGCCCCCCCTAGAAGAGGTGAGGCCCCAAAAGAGGAGGTGAGGACCCCCCTAGAGGAGGTGAGGTCCCCCCTAGAGGAAGTGAGGCCCCCCCTAGAAGAGGTGAGGTCCCAAAAGAGGAAGTGAGGCCCCCCCTAGAAGAGGTGAGGCCCCAAAAGAGGAGGTGAGGTCCCCCCTAGAGGAGGTCAGGTCCCCCCTAGAGGAGGTGAGGCCCCAAAAGAGGAAGTGAGGCCCCCCCTAGAAGAGGTGAGGCCCCCAAAAGAGGAGGTGAGGTCCCCCCTAGAGGAGGTGAGGCCCCCCCTAGAAGAGGTGAGGCCCCAAAAGAGGAGGTGAGGACCCCCCTAGAGGAATTGAGGCCCCCCCTAGAGGAGGTGAGGCCCCCCCTAGAAGAGGTGAGGCCCCAAAAGAGGAGGTGAGGACCCCCCTAGAGGAATTGAGGCCCCCCCTAGAAGAGGTGAGGACCCCCCCTAGAGGAGGTGAGATCTCCCCTAGAGGAGGTGAGGCCCCCCCTAGAGGAGGTAAGGCCCCAAAAGAGGAGGTGAGTTCCCCCCTAGAGGAGGTGAGGCCCCCCCTAGAAGAGGTGAGGCCCCAAAAGAGGAGGTGAGGACCCCCCTAGAGGAGGTGAGGTCCCCCCCTAGAAGAGGTGAGGCCCCAAAAGAGGAGGTGAGGTCCCCCCCTAGAGGAGGTGAGGTCCCCCCCTAGAAGAGGTGAGGCCCCAAAAGAGGAGGTGAGGACCCCCCTAGAGGAGGTGAGGTCCCCCCTAGAGGAGGTGAGGCCCCCCCTAGAAGAGGTGAGGCCCCAAAAGAGGAGGTGAGGTCCCCCCTAGAGGAGGTGAGGCCCCCCCTAGAAGAGGTGAGGCCCCAAAAGAGGAGGTGAGGACCCCCCTAGAGGAGTGAGGCCCCCCCTAGAGGAAGTGAGGTCCCCCCTAGAGGAGGTGAGGCCCCCCCTAGAAGAGGTAAGGCCCCCCCTAGAAGAGGTGAGGACCCCCCTAGAGGAGGTGAGATCTCCCCCTAGAGGAGGTGAGGCCCCCCCTAGAGGAGGTAAGGCCCCAAAAGAGGAGGTGAGTTCCCCCCTAGAGGAGGTGAGGCCCCCCCTAGAAGAGGTGAGGCCCCAAAAGAGGAGGTGAGGACCCCCCCTAGAGGAGGTGAGGTCCCCCCTAGAGGAGGTGAGGACCCCCCTAGAAGAGGCGAGGCCCCAAAAGAGGAGGTGAGGTCCCCCCTAGAGGAAGTGAGGCCCCCCCTAGAAGAGGTGAGGCCCCAAAAGAGGAGGTGAGGACCCCCCTAGAGGAGGTGAGGTCCCCCCTAGAAGAGGTGAGGCCCCCCCTAGAAGAGGTGAGGCCCCAAAAGAGGAGGTGAGGACCCCCTAGAGGAGGTGAGGCCCCCCCTAGAAGAGGTGAGGCCCCAAAAGAGGAGGTGAGGACCCCCCTAGAGGAGGTGAGGTCCCCCCTAGAGGAAGTGAGGCCCCCCCTAGAAGAGGTGAGGTCCCAAAAGAGGAAGTGAGGCCCCCCCTAGAAGAGGTGAGGCCCCAAAAGAGGAGGTGAGGTCCCCCCTAGAGGAGGTCAGGTCCCCCCTAGAGGAGGTGAGGCCCCAAAAGAGGAAGTGAGGCCCCCCCTAGAAGAGGTGAGGCCCCAAAAGAGGAGGTGAGGTCCCCCCTAGAGGAGGTGAGGCCCCCCCTAGAAGAGGTGAGGCCCCAAAAGAGGAGGTGAGGACCCCCTAGAGGAATTGAGGTCCCCCCTAGAGGAGGTGAGGCCCCCCCTAGAAGAGGTAAGGCCCCCCCTAGAAGAGGTGAGGACCCCCCTAGAGGAGGTGAGATCTCCCCTAGAGGAGGTGAGGCCCCCCCCTAGAGGAGGTAAGGCCCCAAAAGAGGAGGTGAGTTCCCCCCTAGAGGAGGTGAGGCCCCCCCTAGAAGAGGTGAGGCCCCAAAAGAGGAGGTGAGGACCCCCCTAGAGGAGGTGAGGTCCCCCCTAGAGGAGGTGAGGACCCCCCTAGAAGAGGCGAGGCCCCAAAAGAGGAGGTGAGGTCCCCCCTAGAGGAAGTGAGGCCCCCCCTAGAAGAGGTGAGGCCCCAAAAGAGGAAGTGAGGCCCCCCCTAGAAGAGGTGAGGCCCCAAAAGAGGAGGTGAGGTCCCCCCTAGAGGAGGTCAGGTCCCCCCTAGAGGAGGTGAGGCCCCAAAAGAGGAAGTGAGGCCCCCCCTAGAAGAGGTGAGGCCCCAAAAGAGGAGGTGAGGTCCCCCCTAGAGGAGGTGAGGCCCCCCCCTAGAAGAGGTGAGGCCCCAAAAGAGGAGGTGAGGACCCCCTAGAGGAATTGAGGCCCCCCCTAGAGGAGGTGAGGTCCCCCCTAGAAGAGGTAAGGCCCCCCCTAGAAGAGGTGAGGACCCCCCTAGAGGAGGTGAGATCTCCCCTAGAGGAGGTGAGGCCCCCCCTAGAGGAGGTAAGGCCCCAAAAGAGGAGGTGAGTTCCCCCCTAGAGGAGGTGAGGCCCCCCCTAGAAGAGGTGAGGCCCCAAAAGAGGAGGTGAGGACCCCCCCTAGAGGAGGTGAGGTCCCCCCTAGAGGAGGTGAGGACCCCCCTAGAAGAGGCGAGGCCCCAAAAGAGGAGGTGAGGTCCCCCCTAGAGGAAGTGAGGCCCCCCCTAGAAGAGGTGAGGCCCCAAAAGAGGAGGTGAGGACCCCCCTAGAGGAGGTGAGGTCCCCCCTAGAAGAGGTGAGGCCCCCCCCTAGAAGAGGTGAGGCCCCAAAAGAGGAGGTGAGGACCCCCTAGAGGAGGTGAGGCCCCCCCTAGAAGAGGTGAGGCCCCAAAAGAGGAGGTGAGGACCCCCCTAGAGGAGGTGAGGTCCCCCCTAGAGGAAGTGAGGCCCCCCCCTAGAAGAGGTGAGGTCCCAAAAGAGGAAGTGAGGCCCCCCCTAGAAGAGGTGAGGCCCCAAAAGAGGAGGTGAGGTCCCCCCTAGAGGAGGTCAGGTCCCCCCTAGAGGAGGTGAGGCCCCAAAAGAGGAAGTGAGGCCCCCCCTAGAAGAGGTGAGGCCCCAAAAGAGGAGGTGAGGTCCCCCCTAGAGGAGGTGAGGCCCCCCCCTAGAAGAGGTGAGGCCCCAAAAGAGGAGGTGAGGACCCCCTAGAGGAATTGAGGCCCCCCCTAGAGGAGGTGAGGCCCCCCCTAGAAGAGGTGAGGCCCCAAAAGAGGAGGTGAGGACCCCCTAGAGGAATTGAGGCCCCCCCCTAGAAGAGGTGAGGACCCCCCCTAGAGGAGGTGAGATCTCCCCTAGAGGAGGTGAGGCCCCCCCTAGAGGAGGTAAGGCCCCAAAAGAGGAGGTGAGTTCCCCCCTAGAGGAGGTGAGGCCCCCCCTAGAAGAGGTGAGGCCCCAAAAGAGGAGGTGAGGACCCCCCTAGAGGAGGTGAGGTCCCCCCTAGAGGAGGTGAGGACCCCCCTAGAAGAGGCGAGGCCCCAAAAGAGGAGGTGAGGTCCCCCCTAGAGGAAGTGAGGCCCCCCCTAGAAGAGGTGAGGCCCCAAAAGAGGAGGTGAGGACCCCCCTAGAGGAGGTGAGGTCCCCCCTAGAAGAGGTGAGGCCCCCCCTAGAAGAGGTGAGGCCCCAAAAGAGGAGGTGAGGACCCCCTAGAGGAGGTGAGGCCCCCCCCTAGAAGAGGTGAGGCCCCAAAAGAGGAGGTGAGGACCCCCCTAGAGGAAGTGAGGTCCCCCCTAGAGGAGGTGAGGCCCCCCCTAGAAGAGGTAAGGCCCCCCCTAGAAGAGGTGAGGACCCCCCTAGAGGAGGTGAGATCCCCCCTAGAGGAGGTGAGGCCCCCCCTAGAGGAGGTAAGGCCCCAAAAGAGGAGGTGAGGTCCCCCCTAGAGGAGGTGAGGCCCCCCCTAGAAGAGGTGAGGCCCCAAAAGAGGAGGTGAGGACCCCCCTAGAGGAGGTGAGGACCCCCCTAGAGGAGGTGAGGTCCCCCCCTAGAGGAGGTGAGGTCCCCCCTAGAGGAAGTGAGGCCCCCCCTAGAAGAGGTGAGGTCCCAAAAGAGGAAGTGAGGCCCCCCCTAGAAGAGGTGAGGCCCCAAAAGAGGAGGTGAGGTCCCCCCTAGAGGAGGTCAGGTCCCCCCTAGAGGAGGTGAGGCCCCAAAAGAGGAAGTGAGGCCCCCCCTAGAAGAGGTGAGGCCCCAAAAGAGGAGGTGAGGTCCCCCCTAGAGGAGGTGAGGCCCCCCCTAGAAGAGGTGAGGCCCCAAAAGAGGAGGTGAGGACCCCCTAGAGGAATTGAGGCCCCCCCTAGAGGAGGTGAGGCCCCCCCTAGAAGAGGTGAGGCCCCAAAAGAGGAGGTGAGGACCCCCTAGAGGAATTGAGGCCCCCCCTAGAAGAGGTGAGGACCCAAAAGAGGAGGTGAGTTCCCCCCTAGAGGAGGTGAGGCCCCCCCTAGAAGAGGTGAGGCCCCAAAAGAGGAGGTGAGAACCCCCCTAGAGGAGGTGAGGTCCCCCCTAGAGGAGGTGAGGACCCCCCTAGAAGAGGCGAGGCCCCAAAAGAGGAGGTGAGGTCCCCCCTAGAGGAAGTGAGGCCCCCCCCTAGAAGAGGTGAGGCCCCAAAAGAGGAGGTGAGGACCCCCCTAGAGGAGGTGAGGCCCCCCCTAGAAGAGGTGAGGCCCCAAAAGAGGAGGTGAGGACCCCCTAGAGGAATTGAGGCCCCCCCTAGAAGAGGTGAGGACCCAAAAGAGGAGGTGAGTTCCCCCCTAGAGGAGGTGAGGCCCCCCCTAGAAGAGGTGAGGCCCCAAAAGAGGAGGTGAGAACCCCCCTAGAGGAGGTGAGGTCCCCCCTAGAGGAGGTGAGGACCCCCCTAGAAGAGGCGAGGCCCCAAAAGAGGAGGTGAGGTCCCCCCTAGAGGAAGTGAGGCCCCCCCCTAGAAGAGGTGAGGCCCCAAAAGAGGAGGTGAGGACCCCCCTAGAGGAGGTGAGGTCCCCCCTAGAAGAGGTGAGGCCCCCCCCTAGAAGAGGTGAGGCCCCAAAAGAGGAGGTGAGGACCCCCTAGAGGAGGTGAGGCCCCCCCTAGAAGAGGTGAGGCCCCAAAAGAGGAGGTGAGGACCCCCCTAGAGGAGGTGAGGTCCCCCCTAGAGGAAGTGAGGCCCCCCCTAGAAGAGGCGAGGCCCCAAAAGAGGAGGTGAGGACCCCCCTAGAGGAAGGGAGGTCCCCCCTAGAGGAGGTGAGGCCCCCCCCTAGAAGAGGTAAGGCCCCCCCTAGAAGAGGTGAGGACCCCCCTAGAGGAGGTGAGATCCCCCCTAGAGGAGGTGAGGCCCCCCCCTAGAGGAGGTAAGGCCCCAAAAGAGGAGGTGAGGTCCCCCCTAGAGGAGGTGAGGCCCCCCCTAGAAGAGGTGAGGCCCCAAAAGAGGAGGTGAGGACCCCCCTAGAGGAGGTGAGGACCCCCCTAGAGGAGGTGAGGTCCCCCCTAGAGGAGGTGAGGTCCCCCCTAGAGGAAGTGAGGCCCCCCCCTAGAAGAGGTGAGGTCCCCCCTAGAGGAGGTGAGGTCCCCCCTAGAGGAAGTGAGGCCCCCCCTAGAAGAGGTGAGGTCCCAAAAGAGGAAGTGAGGCCCCCCCCTAGAAGAGGTGAGGCCCCAAAAGAGGAGGTGAGGTCCCCCCTAGAGGAGGTCAGGTCCCCCCTAGAGGAGGTGAGGCCCCAAAAGAGGAAGTGAGGCCCCCCCTAGAAGAGGTGAGGCCCCAAAAGAGGAGGTGAGGTCCCCCCTAGAGGAGGTGAGGCCCCCCCTAGAAGAGGTGAGGCCTCAAAAGAGGAGGTGAGGACCCCCTAGAGGAATTGAGGCCCCCCCTAGAAGAGGTGAGGCCCTCACCCTAAAAAAAGGTTGGTAACCCCTGGCTACAGTGTCTGCACCTGACCTTGCTACATTTCTATTGCAAGCTAAAACTCTCATGAGCACAATTAGCATATAATGTAATAATAAGAATCACTCTAGTAATGTGATATAAAAATAGACTCCACAACTTCGCAAACATACAGTTAAAATAACTGAACATTAGCTTATAACGGTGTTCAAGTCTCACAACGCTTTCGCGGGTTTGCAACGGCCACAAAGCCCCGCATTTAGCTTAGCCACTATTAGCATAACCGCAACTAGCATAGTCACCCTTAGCTTAGCTGCAATTAGCTTACACCATTTAGCGGCCAATACGCTTAATATTACAAACAGTCATCATATCACAACTGGTTTTTAACCATACTTGCCAACCTTGAGACCTGACTTGAGATGTAAATGTTTCATAAACACATTCAAACACTTTAAGGAACATATTTCTAACGGTGGAGTAGCAAAAACAAGCTAACTAAATGCTAACTCACCGGACAGTCCTCATTTGGGAGGAATGGCGTCGCGAGTTTCTCCCGAAAGTTCTCCTTTTTCTTCACAGATATTCTGCAGCTGTTCATTCTGTGGAGCACACGAGCTGTCCTCTGTGCATTTCAATTAACACTTTTACATTTAAAATAACTTTTCTTAATTCTTAACACCAGCCTTGAGGAGTTTAGCTGGCGGCGTCTGTCTCCCTGCTCGCTGTGAGGCGTTCAGGGAACCTCTGTACAATCTAGAACCAGTCAAATAACCCGGGCTACAAATGTATTTTTAGAGTAGAAACTAACAGGCGTTTAGAGAACTGAGAAATCCTCTCCTCCGAGCGTCACTTTAAAGAGTCCTCTCCTGCTGATGTTCAGGTGTATATCAGTATGTAGTGTCTCTACTTTAAAGAGTCCTCTCCTGCTGATGTTCAGGTGTATATCAGTGTGTAGTCTCTACTTTAAAGAGTCCTCTCCTGCTGGTGTTCAGGTGTATATCAGTATGTAGTGTCTCTACTTTCAAGAGTCCTCTCCTGCTGATGTTCAGGTGTATATCAGCTGTAGTGTCTCTACTTTAAAGAGTCCTCTCCTGCTGGTGTTCAGGTGTATATCAGTATGTAGTGTCTCTACTTTAAAGAGTCCTCTCCTGCTGGTGTTCAGGTGTATATCAGTATGTAGCTCTCTACTTTAAAGAGTCCTCTCCTGCTGATGTTCAGGTGTATATCAGTATGTAGTGTCTCTACTTTAAAGAGTCCTCTCCAGCTGATGTTCAGGTGTATATCAGTATGTAGCGTCTCTACTTTAAAGAGTCCTCTCCTGCTGATGTTCAGGTGTATATCAGTATGTAGCGTCTCTACTTTAAAGAGTCCTCTCCTCTGATGTTCAGGTGTATATCAGTATGTAGTGTCTCTACTTTAAAGAGTCCTCTCCTGCTGATGTTCAGGTGTATATCAGTGTGTAGTCTCTACTTTAAAGAGTCCTCTCCTGCTGATGTTCAGGTGTATATCAGCATGTAGTGTCTCTACTTTAAAGAGTCCTCTCCTGCTGATGTTCAGGTGTATATCAGTATGTAGTGTCTCTACTTTAAAGAGTCCTCTCCTGCTGATGTTCAGGTGTATATCGGTATGTAGTGTCTCTACTTTAAAGAGTCCTCTCCTGCTGGTGTTCAGGTGTATATCAGTATGTAGTGTCTCTACTTTAAAGAGTCCTCTCCTGCTGGTGTTCAGGTGTATGAATGAAACTCGTCCACACAGTGTAGTAATCTCCCTTTATTAGAAACAGAAGGCGCAGGAGATGAAAGCGGGACAGGAAGGTGCGATGCCACTGGAGACGTGTTGCATCAGACGGGGCGTGGGTACGGGGACGCTCTGAAGAGTGAGGATCCACTTTGAGGGTCTCGAGGGGACAGACCTTTATTTCTGTCCCCTTCGAGTTCCAGACGGACGTCAGGACGGTAAAGCCTACACGTCTCCACACATAAGTAAGATGAAGCGAGGACGAGTCCGATGAAGAGGCGCGTTATGAGGCCGAAGGCAACAGTGGCAAGCACACTAAAGCTCGTATTAAGACACGGACAGAGGACAGAGATATATATATATTTATAAGGACTTTTTACAAATGTCTCGACCCAGCTGTGTGACGGAGACCTTCTCCTCAGAGGTCGCCCCCAGAGGTCATTTCATTCTCCAGGTATTATTTAACTGATGGAAGAGAAGGAGTCAGAGGCTGCTCTGAGATGTGAGGAAGCGGAGAGTCGTGAAGGTGCTTTCTGGGCCGAGGGGGGATCGATACGAGGCCGAGTCCGAGGAGACGCTCAGTTCAGAGAGCAAGGGTGGAAATATAGCTCAAAGGTTTTATGACGAGAAACTCAAAATAAGAATTCCTTCCCCCGTAAATTAGATTTTTGTTCCCTTTTGAATAATAACTTAAGATTTACAAGAAAAACGTCAGAAAAATAATCTGAAATTTAAAGGAAACATTTTAATATTCCTGATTTTTTTTCCCGTCAAATTTGTAATTTATACGAAAACATAAATAAATATTTAAGATTTTTTTCCCATGGATTTTGGAAAATATAATCTCAGAAAATGTAGAATATTTGTTCCATGTCTGAATTCTTTGATGTCACCCCCACCCCCACCCCCCCCCACACACACACACACACACACACACACACACACACACACCATGTATTAACATGTCTTTATCCCACGGCGGCTCGAACACAGCAGAGACAAGCTGATCTGAACCGTTAAAGACTTCAGGTCGTCAGAGCAGTTTACACATCTTACTGTACGCGTGTGTGCATAGATACATAGATACACACACACACACACACACACACACACACTCAAGCCATTTGTGTTGGGGGGGATCTCAATCTGCTGTAGGAGAGGAGGAATGGGGGAAGGCTCTCCGACACCAGGAGCGAGTGTTAGTCCTTTTAGCTGCAGTGCTGTGTGTTCATCCAGATGCTCCAGGTGTGTGTTGTTACAGAAAGGTGTGTGTAGTTACAGAAAGGTGGGCGTGGCCTCTGACACCTGATGAGAACAGCGACACAGCCTGGAGCAACACGTGTGGTACAGAGGAACACACATCACTGGAGGATCCGTGTGTACAGTTCTCTCACTTCCAGACCCAGAGGCCTCCGGTCTGAGAGGAAGCCGAGAGGCCTGAGGGAGGAGCTCCAGAGGTCGGCCATGGGTCAAGGCGTTCAGAGGGACGTGTTTGATGACTGCAGAGCACCACACACTCCTCTCTGCAGGAGGACAGACTCCTCCCCCTCTCACAGTTTGTGTCCAGCTGGAGGGCCCCCCCCCCTCTATGAGCTCTCCAGAGCGTCCAGCACCTTCATGATCTGCTGCTTGATCACCTTCGTGGCGTCGCCGGCGTTCGGTATTAAATATCTGAGAGGAGAGAACAGAGATGAATGAATACACACACACACACACACACACACACACACACACACACACACACACACACACACACACACACACACACACACACACACACACACACACACACACACACACACACACACACACACACCTCTCCACGGCGGAGATCTCCACCCCCGCTGAGTTGTTGCTGCCGAACTTGAAGGTGATGAGTTCAGGGTGCTTCTTCTTGGACGTGATCTTCACCACGGAGTTCAGCGCCTGTCGGGACTGGATGTAGGAGAAGCCCTTCCTGGAGGCGATCTCGCGCAGGCAGTACATGTGGGAGGCCGTGACCAGCAGGTGGCTGCAGGACACAGAAACAGCTGTTACTCTGATGCTCCTCCACTGCTCAAGGTCCCCGGTATCCTCCTCTTCATCAATACACCCAGAGCCTGTCTCTGATTGGCTGGAACATCAATCGTCTCACCCGGGGGACACGTCGTCTCACCCGGGAGACACGTCGTCGTCGTCGTCTCACCCGGGGGACACACGTCGTCGTCTCACCCGGGGGACACGTCGTCGTCTCACCCGGGGGACACGTCGTCGTCTCACCCGGGGGACACGTCGTCGTCTCACCCGGGGGACACGTCGACGTCGTCGTCTCACCCGGGGGACACGTCGACGTCGTCGTCTCACCCGGGGGACACACGTCGTCGTCGTCTCACCCGGGGGACACACGTCGTCGTCGTCTCACCCGGGGGACACGTTGTCGTCGTCTCACCCGGGGGACACGTCGTCGTCGTCTCACCCGGGGGACGTTGTCTCACCCGGGGGACACTTCGTCGTCGTCTCACCCGGGGGATGTTGTCTCACCTGGGGAACATGTGTCCGGTCTCCTTCACCTCGCTGCAGGGGATGTGGTGCTTCACGTCCGGCTTGTGGATCCACGTCTGGATGTTCACGATCTCCTTGCGGTCGTCGTCGGACATCGAGCTGTCGATCTCGTCTGAAAGAGGCCAGAGGCTCAGAGGCGTCTCAAGACACGGGACAGAAGAGACGGTGAGACTCCGTACCTGTGTCGTACTCCTCCTCATCCCCGATGCTGAAGACGGGCTTCACTCCTCGGTACGGCTTACCCACCCGGTCACTGCTGCTCACGTGTCTGAGGACAGAGACACCGGGATGAACAACACACGCCCATCACAGAGACACACACACACTCACAGAGCCCACACACTCACAGAGACACACACACACTCGCAGAGACACACACACACACACTCACAGAGACACCGGGAGTGAACATCACGACACACAGAGACACACACACACTCACAGACACACACACACACACACACACACACACACACACACACAGAGGTTTCCCTTCAGGGCAGCTCCTCAGAGGGGAGGGGGACTCAGCACTTCCTGCAGGTTGCTAGTGAAGCGTGTGCGTGAGCGCGTGTGTGTGTGTGTGTGTGTGTGTGTGTGGCATGGCGCTGCTGACAGACAGCTGGTGGGAGTCTTAGCGATCAGGAACCTCCTTCTCGGGCCACGGCAGATTGAAAGACACTCTAGCGTGGAATAAGTCAAACTTCAATAACCCAATAATAATAAATCTATTTTCTGTTCCTGTACGCTTGGCTTCAAAGCCTGAGCGTGAAACCCTGACCACGGAGAGAGCGTGCTCAGCCTCCTCACCTGTCCACAGGCGTGGCGGTGTTCTCGATGAAGCTGATCATCTTCTCCTTCACGTTCACAGACTTTGACTTGAAAGCAAACGTCATCTTGTTGACCAGAGACTTCACTCCCTTCCCGTCTCCAGGGCCGCTCTCTCCCTGCAGGACACACAAAGACGTTAGACATCTGATGGGAGAGCACTGAGTGTCCTCCTCCAGCATGAGAGTAGCATGCTAACAAGGGTACCAACTAGCTGTGAACATGACAGGATGTGTGAGGACCCAGCAGAGCATCAGGACTGCTTGAGGCAGATGATAGCTATGTGATGAACATTATGACTCAGCCTCTATGGAGAGAGACATCAAGCATGCTCATTTCTGACGTGGAGCTGATCTGAAGGAAACATTGATACTGCTTTCTATTCCTCCATCTTGTGACTGTGTGACTCCCTCTCTTGATATCAGCATGTGAAGGACACTGTGAAGGAACTAGTCTCTGTATGTGATGACTCCTCTCTGTTTTGACTACTTCCACAATGGAAGTAGTCAAAACAGAGAATTATTATTTTCCTCAAAATCTCAACAATTCTGACTTTCCCCTCAAAATTCGGACTTTTCCTCAAATGTCAACAGTTTTCAGAAAAAGTCAGGATGTATGATTTTCTAGAATAACTGGTACTCCATCTTGTGACTGTGTAACTCCCTCTCTTGGATAACCACATGTGAAGGACACTGCTCCCTCAATTCTGACTTTTTCCTCAAATTCTGACTTTTTCCTCAATTCGGACTTTTTGCTCAAAATTCTGACTTTTTCCTCAAAATTCTGACTTTTTCCTCAATTCGGACTTTTTGCTCAAAATTCTGACTTTTTCCTCAATTCTGACTTTTTCCTCAAAATTCGGACTTTTTCCTCAAATTCGGACTTTTTCCTCAATTCTGACTTTTTGCTCAAAATTCTGACTTTTTCCTCAAATTCTGACTTTTTCCTCAAAATTCTGACTTTTTCCTCAATTCTGACTTTTTGCTCAAAATTCTGACTTTTTCCTCAATTCTGACTTTTTCCTCAATTCTGACTTTTTCCTCAATTCTGACTTTTTCCTCAATTCGGACTTTTTCCTCAATTCGGACTTTTTGCTCAAAATTCTGACTTTTTCCTCAAAATTCGGACTTTTTCCTCAATTCTGACTTTTTCCTCAAAATTCTGACTTTTTCCTCAAAATTCTGACTTTTTCCTCAATTCTGACTTTTTCCTCAATTCTGACTTTTTGCTCAAAATTCTGACTTTTTCCTCAAAATTCTGACTTTTTCCTCAATTCTGACTTTTTGCTCAAAATTCTGACTTTTTCCTCAATTCGGACTTTTTCCTGAATTCGGACTTTTTCCTCAATTCTGACTTTTTGCTCAAAATTCTGACTTTTTGCTCAAAATTCTGACTTTTTCCTCAAAATTCTGACTTTTTCCTCAATTCTGACTTTTTCCTCAATGACTTTTTCCTCAATGACTTTTTCCTCAATTCGGACTTTTTCCTCAATTCTGACTTTTTGCTCAAAATTCGGACTTTTTCCTCAATTCGGACTTTTTCCTCAATTCGGACTTTTTTCCTCAAAATTCTGACTTTTTCCTCAAAATTCTGACTTTTTCCTCAAAATTCTGACTTTTTCCTCAATTCGGACTTTTTCCTCAATTCTGACTTTTTGCTCAAAATTCTGACTTTTTGCTCAAAATTCTGACTTTTTCCTCAATTCGGACTTTTTGCTCAAAATTCTGACTTTTTCCTCAATTCTGACTTTTTCCTCAAAATTCGGACTTTTTCCTCAATTCTGACTTTTTCCTCAATTCTGACTTTTTGCTCAAAATTCTGACTTTTTGCTCAAAATCTGACTTTTTCCTCAAAATTCTGACTTTTTCCTCAAAATTCTGACTTTTTCCTCAAAATTCTGACTTTTTGCTCAAAATTCTGACTTTTTGCTCAAAATTCTGACTTTTTCCTCAATTCTGACTTTTTGCTCAAAATTCTGACTTTTTCCTCAATTCTGACTTTTTCCTCAATTCTGACTTTTTCCTCAATTCGGACTTTTTCCTCAATTCGGACTTTTTGCTCAAAATTCTGACTTTTTGCTCAAAATTCTGACTTTTTGCTCAAAATTCGGACTTTTTCCTCAATTCGGACTTTTTGCTCAAAATTCTGACTTTTTGCTCAAAATTCTGACTTTTTCCTCAATTCGGACTTTTTGCTCAAAATTCTGACTTTTTGCTCAAAATTCGGACTTTTTGCTCAAATTCTGACTTTTTGCTCAAAATTCTGACTTTTTCCTCAATTCTGACTTTTTCCTCAATTCTGACTTTTTCTCAAGTCTCAACATTCCATGTATTTATGATCCTCAACAATAGAGAAGATCATATATACATGGATCCTGAGATTGAAGCTGAAACTGGTATTCCTCCATCTAGTGACTGTGTAACTCCCTCTCTTGGATATCAGCATGTGAAGGACACTGCTCAGGAACTAGTCTCTGTATGTGATGACTCCTTCCGTTCTGGAGAGGATCCCAGACACATGGATCCTGAGGTGAAGCTCAAGCCGGGGACCAGGGAGAGTTTATCACAGTATCAGAGTCTGTTTGCGAACCCGTTATTTATCGTGATGTTTCGGGGGTCTTACGTCTGGAGAGCAGAGGCTGGATCCGGACGTGCTGACGATCCAGTGCATGTACGACGAGTCCAGACCCTCAATGTTCATGTCCACCAGGTGCTTCTGGAGAGCTGCAACCACAGAAGCATCTCCGAGTTCACACTTCAACAAGTCTCCGACCCAGACACTCTGTTTTGACGGCAGAAGAACGTGTGCACCTCGAGCAGGGGTTCTCAACGTTTTGATGAGTGAGGGCCAATTCAGGTACCCAATATTGGATTGAGGGCCGCCCAAGAAAAAACGGAACACAAAATAATTCCAAAACAAATCCTTTCTTTATTGCACTCACCGATTATACATGCAGTATACATTAAGAACTTGCAGAGGACACGACGTTGGGTTATCTACAGACAGCGACTAGCTAGAATCGCTAGCTCACTCCCGTTTCTGATTCTGATAACTTACAACAGATTTTCCGCTTAACCGCAACTCGCGAGATGCCTAGTTGCTATGCAACCAATGGTCTTGCAAACTTTCCACAAGCTGTCATTCATAATTTAGGAATGACGACCCAGGGGGCGCGGTTTCACCATTCTTAAATTCCATTCTAATTCTTCCTAGAAACGAACCACGGAGGATTAAAATACAACGCATGCATTTCAGCGCGTCACGTTAACTATCGCGGGCCGCCAGAAACATTTCCGAGGGCCGCCATTGGCCCGCGGGCCGCACTTTGAGAACCCCTGACCTCGAGCATCCTTCAGACTAGCAGGATGGCAAAGAAATAACATATTGCATTTATTTATTATTATTTGCACTGGCTTTCAATACGAGTATTTATTCCTGTTCAGCACTTTGGTCAACTGAGGGGTTTTAAATGTGATAAATACATAAAGATTGAGATATTGTGATGATCTTTAGTTTTAAGGACCCTAATCCCCCTCCATATCTAAAGAACCGGAGCATGTGGATATTCCTGAATCAAGTTTAAATCGAGATTAAGAAATGACTTACCCATGAATCCTCCTTTAGCGATGCTGACGTACTCTTTGTTTTTCTGTGACAGAGAGACTCCGGTTAGCAGACATGGACACCTTGATGGCACCGTGACGTGAACCACGTGATTGGCCGATTAGATATTTGCCTAACATCTCAGTCTTATTTATACAACCCTGTATTGCCACATGAACTCTGCAGGCTTTACAAAGTGTCCAGACGAACCAAACCAGATGAAGTCACAACATTACCGATGCAGCTCGTAGACTTGTGTGTGTGTGTGTGTGTGTGTGTTCTATTCAACAACAATTACCATCTATATCAGGGCCGTCAAACTCAATGTCATCGCGGGCCACGTCAGCGTTACGGCTGCCCTCAAAGGGCCGGTTGTAACTTTAAGACTATATAAAAATACATATAAAAATATTTAATATATATAAAATAATGTATTATATTCCATCATTGCCTCTGCATTGGATTATCATCTGATAGGGTAATAACTTCATAATTAACTACGTCTGAAAGCAGAAGTCTGGGGCAAATCATTGCAAGTCTCTTCAGAGGGAATGTCCCAAAATGATTTAAAAAGAGATGCATTGTGGGACATGTAGTTTATGGGCAACGTGCTTCTGTAAATCGGCATGTAACCGTATAATACAAATATTATATTCTTTGCAAGCTCTTGTGGGGCCACATGAAATGAAGTCGCGGGCCGGATTTGGCCCCCGAGCCTTGAGTTTGACCCCCCCGATCTATAAGAACAATTCAGGCCCATCCGAGTGCATTTAGATTTTAATGGCCTTTCTTTCTTCTTTCAACTCTTGTTAAAAAATGTTTCTCAAAATCCTGTAATCATTGTTTTGTTATCGTGTTACTCTGATGTTGGAAGAGCACATTCAGGATCTCAGAGCTTCCTCTCCTCACCTGCAGGAAGTGAGCGAGCACCATGTTCATGTACATGTCCTCCTCCTCCCGCCCGCTGCCCATGAAGCAGAGGTGCTCCCCGCTGGCAACGGACCCCGACTCCAAGGACTGCTTCTGGGCCTCCAGGAGAGACTTCACGGAGAGGGAGAACTCGGAGGGGTTCTGCAGCATCTGGGGAGACGGGAGACACGGGTAGTACCCCGCCAGGGCTCTGCTTTAAAGAGTCCTCTCCTCTGATGTTCAGGTGTATATCAGTATGTAGTGTCTCTACTTTAAAGAGTCCTCTCCTGCTGATGTTCAGGTGTGTATCAGCATGTAGTGTCTCTACTTTAAAGAGTCCTCTCCTCTGATGTTCAGGTGTATATCAGTATGTAGTGTCTCTACTTTAAAGAGTCCTCTCCTCTGATGTTCAGGTGTATATCAGTATGTAGTGTCTCTACTTTAAAGAGTCCTCTCCTGCTGATGTTCAGGTGTATATCAGTATGTAGTGTCTCCACTTTAAAGAGTCCTCTCCTGCTGATGTTCAGGTGTATATCAGTATGTAGTGTCTCCACTTTAAAGAGTCCTCTCCTCTGATGTTCAGGTGTATATCAGTATGTAGTGTCTCTACTTTAAAGAGTCCTCTCCTCTGATGTTCAGGTGTATATCAGTATGTAGTGTCTCTACTTTAAAGAGTCCTCTCCTGCTGATGTTCAGGTGTATATCAGTATGTAGTGTCTCCACTTTAAAGAGTCCTCTCCTGCTGATGTTCAGGTGTATATCAGTATGTAGTGTCTCCACTTTAAAGAGTCCTCTCCTGCTGATGTTCAGGTGTATATCAGTATGTAGTGTCTCTACTTTAAAGAGTCCTCTCCTGCTGATGTTCAGGTGTGTATCAGCATGTAGTGTCTCTACTTTAAAGAGTCCTCTCCTGCTGATGTTCAGGTGTATATCAGTATGTAGTGTCTCTACTTTAAAGAGTCCTCTCCTGCTGATGTTCAGGTGTATATCAGTATGTAGTGTCTCTACTTTAAAGAGTCCTCTCCTGCTGATGTTCAGGTGTATATCAGTATGTAGTGTCTCCACTTTAAAGAGTCCTCTCCTGCTGATGTTCAGGTGTATATCAGTATGTAGTGTCTCCACTTTAAAGAGTCCTCTCCTGCTGATGTTCAGGTGTATATCAGTATGTAGTGTCTCTACTTTAAAGAGTCCTCTCCTCTGATGTTCAGGTGTATATCAGTATGTAGTGTCTCCACTTTAAAGAGTCCTCTCCTCTGATGTTCAGGTGTATATCAGTATGTAGTGTCTCCACTTTAAAGAGTCCTCTCCTCTGATGTTCAGGTGTATATCAGTATGTAGTGTCTCCACTTTAAAGAGTCCTCTCCTCTGATGTTCAGGTGTATATCAGTATGTAGTGTCTCTACTTTAAAGAGTCCTCTCCTGCTGATGTTCAGGTGTATATCAGTATGTAGTGTCTCCACTTTAAAGAGTCCTCTCCTGCTGATGTTCAGGTGTATATCAGTATGTAGTGTCTCCACTTTAAAGAGTCCTCTCCTGCTGATGTTCAGGTGTATATCAGTATGTAGTGTCTCTACTTTAAAGAGTCCTCTCCTCTGATGTTCAGGTGTATATCAGTATGTAGTGTCTCCACTTTAAAGAGTCCTCTCCTGCTGATGTTCAGGTGTATATCAGCATGTAGTGTCTCTACTTTAAAGAGTCTGCCTGTGCTGCAGCTCCTCTTTTCCCCCTCTGTCTGAAACCAGAGCCCAGTGTGCTCTGATTGGTCAGCTGGCTGGATGTTGAACATTAACTGCGGAGGAGATGCAGGCGCTCACCAGGTCAGAGTCCAGGTGGAAGGCGGTGGATAGGTGTCCCGCGTTGTACTGCTCTGCAGGCCGACAATCCACCACGAAGAAACGCACCCCGTCCTGAAACACAAATAAACCACATGACATCTTCTCCTTCTGCAAACTAACCGAGTGTTCCAGCCACACCACCAATCTCCGTGCACACGAGCTGTCAGCTGAGCTCTAAAGCATGTGGGGGGGGCTGACCTGCAGCTGAGCTCTAAAGCATGTGGGGGGGGCTGACCTGCTGATGAGCTCTAAAGCATGTGGGGGGGGCTGACCTGAGCTCTAAAGCATGTGGGGGGGGGCTGACCTGCAGCTGAGCTCTAAAGCATGTGGGGGGGGCTGACCTGCAGCTGAGCTCTAAAGCATGTGGGGGGGGCTGACCTGCAGCTGAGCTCTAAAGCATGTGGGGGGGGCTGACCTGCAGCTGAGCTCTAAAGCATGTGGGGGGGGGCTGACCTGCAGCTGAGCTCTAAAGCATGTGGGGGGGGCTGACCTGCTGATGAGCTCTAAAGCATGGGGGGGGGGCTGACCTGAGCTCTAAAGCATGTGGGGGGGGGCTGACCTGCAGCTGAGCTCTAAAGCATGTGGGGGGGGCTGACCTGCAGCTGAGCTCTAAAGCATGTGGGGGGGGCTGACCTGCAGCTGAGCTCTAAAGCATGTGGGGGGGGCTGACCTGCAGCTGAGCTCTAAAGCATGTGGGGGGGGCTGACCTGCTGATGAGCTCTAAAGCATGTGGGGGGGGCTGACCTGAGCTCTAAAGCATGTGGGGGGGGGCTGACCTGAGCTCTAAAGCATGTGGGGGGGGGCTGACCTGCAGCTGAGCTCTAAAGCATGTGGGGGGGGGGCTGACCTGCTGATGAGCTCTAAAGCATGTGGGGGGGGGCTGACCTGCTGATGAGCTCTAAAGCATGTGGGGGGGGCTGACCTGCTGCTGAGCTCTAAAGCATGTGGGGGGGGCTGACCTGCTGATGAGCTCTAAAGCATGTGGGGGGGGGCTGACCTGCTGATGAGCTCTAAAGCATGTGGGGGGGGCTGACCTGCTGATGAGCTCTAAAGCATGTGGGGGGGGGCTGACCTGCTGATGAGCTCTAAAGCATGTGGGGGGGGCTGACCTGCTGATGAGCTCTAAAGCATGTGGGGGGGGCTGACCTGCTGATGAGCTCTAAAGCATGTGGGGGGGGCTGACCTGCAGAGAGCTCTAAAGCATGTGGGGGGGGCTGACCTGCTGCTGAGCTCTAAAGCATGTGGGGGGGGCTGACCTGCAGCTGAGCTCTAAAGCATGTGGGGGGGGGCTGACCTGCAGCTGAGCTCTAAAGCATGTGGGGGGGGCTGACCTGAGCTCTAAAGCATGTGGGGGGGCTGACCTGAGCTCTAAAGCATGTGGGGGGGGCTGACCTGCAGCTGAGCTCTAAAGCATGTGGGGGGGGGCTGACCTGCAGAGAGCTCTAAAGCATGTGGGGGGGGCTGACCTGCTGCTGAGCTCTAAAGCATGTGGGGGGGGGCTGACCTGCAGCTGAGCTCTAAAGCATGTGGGGGGGGGCTGACCTGCAGCTGAGCTCTAAAGCATGTGGGGGGGGGCTGACCTGCTGAGCTCTAAAGCATGTGGGGGGGGCTGACCTGCTGATGAGCTCTAAAGCATGTGGGGGGGGGGCTGACCTGCTGAGCTCTAAAGCATGTGGGGGGGGGCTGACCTGCAGCTGAGCTCTAAAGCATGTGGGGGGGCTGACCTGAGCTCTAAAGCATGTGGGGGGGGCTGACCTGCAGCTGAGCTCTAAAGCATGTGGGGGGGGGCTGACCTGCAGCTGAGCTCTAAAGCATGTGGGGGGGGCTGACCTGCTGATGAGCTCTAAAGCATGTGGGGGGGGGCTGACCTGCTGCTGAGCTCTAAAGCATGTGGGGGGGGCTGACCTGCTGCTGAGCTCTAAAGCATGTGGGGGGGGGCTGACCTGAGCTCTAAAGCATGTGGGGGGGGGCTGACCTGCAGCTGAGCTCTAAAGCATGTGGGGGGGGCTGACCTGCTGATGAGCTCTAAA
>CM070484.1:46394610-46447110 GCA_036324585.1 Champsocephalus esox
TGACTGACTGACTGACTGACTGACTGACTGACTGACTGACTGACTGACTGACTGACTGACTGACTGGACTGACTGGCTGACTGACTGACTGACTGACTGGCTGACTGTCTGACTGACTGACTGACTGACTGACTGACTGACTGACTGACTGACTGGCTGCTGACTGACTGGCTGACTGACTGACTGACTGACTGGCTGGCTGACTGGCTGGCTGACTGACTGACTGACTGGCTGGCTGACTGGCTGGCTGGCTGACTGACTGGCTGACTGACTGGCTGACTGACTGGCTGACTGACTGGCTGACTGACTGGCTGACTGGCTGGCTGGCTGGCTGGCTGGCTGGCTGTCAGGCGTACCCATGTGATGGCGTAGGAGTCGGGTGTGATCTTCTTGGTGTCCAGGAAGCTGCAGAGCTCTGGCTCGTGGTACTGCAGCAGCAGCCGGTAGAGGTGGAACGGCCGGCCGCTCGCTACGCACTCCCTGACGCCGACGCGGACAAAACTCACCGTTATTTTCAGCTAAATCTTATTTTCAACATTTTGAGGAAAAAGTCAGATTTTTGAAATTTTAAGAAAAATCTGACTTTTGAGTCAGATTTTTGAGAAAGTATGAATTTTCAGAAAAAAAGCCAACATTTTGAAAACATGTACCGTACTTGTCGGACTGTAGAGCGCACCTGCATATGAGCAGCAGCAGCTAAACTGTCCGTCTGCCTTGCTCTCGTTCCGTCTCTCGGTTCCACTTTGGCGCGCTACCTGTCTCTCTTTTCCGGCCTCCAGCTTTTCCTGCTGGAGCCCGCCGCTTAAAGGTGGCGGGCGCGGACCGGTCCTAGAGCCCGTAGTGTTCAAGGTGGTTAATGTTACCTGTGAAACCCATAGATTTAGGAGGTCCCCTAGTGGCCGTTAGCTGTACGAAGAAAATGGGGGGAAAGTCGCGGCTTATAGTCCGAAAAGTACGGTAAGTTAAATACATGGACCTGAGATCGAGGCTCACGCCGGGGGCAGGGTGAGAGTGCTACCTGGGGATGTACTTGTTCATGACGGCGTAGAAGCAGTTGTAGAGGTCGCTGCGCGGCAGCTGCAGAGCGAGCAGAGGCTTCAGCAGCGGAGGCCAGCTCAGATCCACAGAGAACTGGAGGTTCCTGGACTTACAGTAGAACGTGATGACGGCCTCCACGTCGCACACCATGTCCCTGCTGTCCTCCGCGCACACCTTCAGCTGGTCTGCGGAAACACACCGGGGTTTACACAAACACGCTGCTCCGGCCCGTCTGCACTCATGCACATTCCCAACGACACTGCAGTGACTGTTCTGTGGCACATATTGATGTGCGCGCAGGTATCCATGTGTCTGTGATCGTGTACATATAGGATATACATATGTTTACATGTTTTTGTGTTCTGGGAAGTAGTATTTCGATCTCTCTGAACACACAAGCTGAAAGATTGACAACAAAGTTGACTTTTGACAAAGTGGTAAATCAAATATTGCCAAACTGGGATCAATAAAGTACTTCCTGTCTTATCGTATATTCACAGAACTGTATTCATCCGGGGAGAAATTAGGAAGCTAGAGTTAGATTAAAAAGGAAAGTAGAGGACAGAGGACAGAGGACGGAGGACGGAGGACAGAGGACTGACCAATGAGCTGCTGGCTGCTGGTGTGGATCAGGTTTTGTTCGGGGAGATCCAGGATTCCGTCCCACGGAGACAGACTGTCTCCTTTCCCTGAGACATTCAGAGCAATCTGCACAGCGGAGGGGACACTTTAGGAAGGGACACTTTAGGAAGGGACACTTTAGGAAGGGGCACTTTAGGAAGGGACACTTTAGGAAGGGGCACTTTAGGAGGGGACACTTTAGGAAGGGGCACTTTAGGAAGGGACACTTTAGGAAGGGGCACTTTAGGAAGGGACACTTTAGGAAGGGGCACTTTAGGAAGGGACACTTTAGGAAGGGACACTTTAGGAAGTGTTAGCTGCTGTGACGCTGCAGGACGACTGAAGAGTTCTGCTTCCTCTCACCTTCCACATCTTGGCTCTGTGCTGGGCCGAGCTCTCCTGGAGGACCCCCCTCTCCTGGAGGACCCCCCTCTCCTGGAGGACCCCCCTCTCAGTCTCCATGTCCGAGCCCGAGTCCAGAGCCTCCATCAGATCCTGGTCCCTGGGGGGGAGATCAGGTTTAAGGACTTTGTATACTGTAGGATAGCTTGTGGATTTACTGTACACCATGTACCTCTGAACTGTAGTATAAGTACACCATGTACCTCTGAACTGTAGTATAAGTACACCATGTACCTCTGAACTGCAGTAGAAGTACACCATGTACTTCTGAACTGAAGTATAAGTACACAGCAGCAGAACATGGTATACTCACTAGAGTAGAAGTACCTCTAAGTAGTACTTGAGTAGAGGTGGTGGACTGTAGCTCAAACTGTTGCTAGGCGATCAACTCGGAGATAAAGACATGTGTGATATTTAGTAACAACACTCACCGAGCTGTGAAGCTGCAGCTTCATGCCTACAGCCTGCTCACACTCACACACACACACACACACACACACACACACACACACACACACACACACACACACACACACACACACACCACACACACACACACACACACACACACACACACACACACACACACCACACACACACACACACACACACACACACACACACACACACACACCACACACACACACACACACACACACACACACACACACACACACACACACACAGCGTGGAAGTGTGGTCTGCAGCAAGCGGGCAGCAGGAGCGTCAGGTTAGGGTTAACCCTATACCTGAGATGTGTACTTTGGTACAGATAAGTACTGAATAGTACTTGGGTACAGACTAACACCTGGGTACAGACTGGGTACAGACTAACACCTGGGTACAGACTAACACCTGGGTACAGACTGGGTACAGTCTAATACCTGGGTACAGACTGGGTACAGTCTAATACCTGGGTACAGACTGGGTACAGTCTAATACCTGGGTACAGACTGGGTACAGACTAATACCTGGGTACAGACTGATACCTGGGTACAGACTAATACCTGGGTACAGACTGGGTACAGACTAATACCTGGGTACAGACTGGGTACAGTCTAATACCTGGGTACAGACTGGGCACAGACTAATACCTGGGTACAGACTAACACCTGGGTACAGACTGGGTACAGACTAATACCTGAGTACAGACTGGGTACAGACTAACACCTGGGTGAATGTGCTTAGGAACCCTTCTGTTGTTAGACTCGTGTCATTAGAGCACACGTGTCAAACTCGAGGCCCGGGGGCCAAATCAGGCCGTGGTGGATTTAATTTGGGCCCGCAGGATCGTTTCTAATAACTGTTAGATCTGGCCCTCCGGTGTCCTGCTCTCACACCGTCCCCCGTCCTGAGGGTCTCCTCCGCTCAGAGCCTGAGCCACACAGTGATGACCTGCACCCTGATGAGAGGCCAAGTGTCTGAGCTAGCCTCACAGAGCAGCACCCTGAGTCTAAAGGATGCTTCCTTCTGCACTTTCTCTCTCGACAGCAGGGTGTGTTTGGTTTCTCTGTGAGGGGAATAGTTTTGTTGAAGCCGTTGTTGGCCTGGGGGGAAATGTACTCGTAAGAAAAGACTCTGAAGCTCCAGATAGAGCAGGGGCGGCGGGTGCTGTAGGCTAGGGAAGGCTAAGCCCTGTGTCCTACGAAGCCAGTTCCACAGACCCTGGATACGTTTGACTTATCTTCACTAACCCTAACAAACGAGATCTCGCTAAGCGGTCCTACGACGCCGGTTATCAACTCGGTAAATCCAGCCAGGGCTTCTCTCTCCAGCTGAGAGCGCGTTCACATGAAAGGGGCGGGGCTAGCTCAATTTGACCAATCACAAACAGGGACAAGTGTACTGACAGCGCAGCGTCACACTTCATTAATGAAAAGTAAACTAATATTAGACAAATATGAACTTTAAACATGACTCAAACATATGATCCAGGATACGAGCCACAGCTGCTGCAGGAGAATCCAGAACAACTGGTTACAAAGTAATTAACTACCGAGAGTTTGAAAGCGTATAGTTGTATGATATCACGGCCGTCTAACACACGATCTGACTTTAATTACATTCGAGTGTTTCGTGAACTTAATGTGTTGCTTCAAATAATACTTATCCAGTCTGTGACGCTGGACTCGGATCAGGAGATATTGTGATATTATCTGATCGATGATGCGATATGAAAGATAAGTGCCACACGCCGCTCCCTGCATACGGCAGTTTAAACTGTGTTTCCTTTCTCCTGTGATATGACTTGATCGCTTTAAACTCCGCACGCTGAGCTCTGATTGGTCAGCAGGTGCTTTCACCGAGCTGATCTCTTTTCTGTAGATGCCGGACAGTCAGGTACACACAGTTATTTAGCCTCCCACACCTGAGCCTCACGCGCGCCTGAGTAGAGCCATGAGAAATGAATGCACCTGATTATTTAATGTTGTTTTTAGAGGCAATCATTCAAGTTTTGTTAGTTCCAGGTTTAATAAGTTCATTTCAATAAGTTGTTACCAGTCCGGCCCTCGAACAGTACCCATTGCTTTATTTGCCCACTGTGTGTGCGTTGGACCCGCTGGCTGAGAGGAACCGACAGGACGCCTCTCCGGTTTAAAGGGAGAGACACCGGCTAGTTATTGTTAGCTTGCCGGCTAGTTATTGTTAGCTTGCCGGCTAGTTATTGTTAGCTTGCCGGCTAGTTATTGTTAGCTTGCCGGCTAGTTATTGTTAGCTTGCCGGCTAGTTATTATTAGCTTGCTGGCTAACAGGCTTCCCTTCATGCGAGGCAATGGCAGACCTGAAGAGACGGGAACGTGAATCCTTGGACGGGTCTTTCTCTGAAGCTCTTCGTGTTCTTAACTCGGATGTATTTAGGCTACACACGGATGTAATCAAACCGGGCTAATTAGCATTAGCATGTGCTAACGGGTAGCACTCAGAGGAACACAGTAACTACGCAGCGTACTGTTTAGATATGAACCGTGACACCCGGTC
This sequence comes from Champsocephalus esox, assembly GCA_036324585.1. Classification (NCBI taxonomy): domain Eukaryota; kingdom Metazoa; phylum Chordata; class Actinopteri; order Perciformes; family Channichthyidae; genus Champsocephalus; species Champsocephalus esox. Next base: position 46,399,651 of record CM070484.1, read on the forward strand.
AGGTGAAGCTCGCGCAGCTGCTCGACAGAGGAGTCCAGGTGAGGTGAGGTGAAGGAGAGAGATGCTCACCAGCTGCCCTGAAGAGCTTCCTCCTCCACACAGTCCGCCATGGTTCTGATGACGAGGCACGTCAGTGACGTAGTGACGTGGACACGGTGGGCGTACGGCCGCCGTCAGGGATCAGTGAGCTGTTGCAACCAATCAACCAATCAACTGACCGGTGTGTCGCGAGGCACTCTGCTCCTTCTCTCTGAAATACACAAAGTATTTCTTTAAAAACACAATACATGTCTGCTAATACCTGTTCTGTATTTGGGCGACAGATAACCCAAGTATTATTATTATTACATGTTATCCATTTATGGAGAAAAGAGCCATTTTGAGTAAAGTCAGAATATTGTATTTTAAGAAAAATATTTCGAGTTTTGAGAGAAGTCATAACGCCGAGATGCTGAGAGCAGCCTTCTGAGTCCAGGAGACATCAGAGCAGCCTTCTGAGTCCAGGAGACATCAGAGCAGCCTTCTGAGCCCAGGAGACATCAGAGCAGCCTTCTGAGCCCAGGAGACATCAGAGCAGCCTTCTGAGCCCAGGAGACATCAGAGCAGCCTTCTGAGTCCAGGAGACATCAGAGCAGCCTTCTGAGTCCCAGGAGACATCAGAGCAGCCTTCTGAGTCCAGGAGACATCAGAGCAGCCTTCTGAGTCCAGGAGACATCAGAGCAGCCTTCTGAGTCCAGGAGACATCAGAGCAGCCTCCTGAGTCCAGGAGACATCAGAGCAGCCTCCTGAGTCCAGGAGACATCAGAGCAGCCTTCTGAGTCCCAGGAGACATCAGAGCAGCCTCCTGAGTCCAGGAGACATCAGAGCAGCCTTCTGAGTCCAGGAGACATCAGAGCAGCCTCCTGAGTCCAGGAGACATCAGAGCAGCCTTCTGAGTCCAGGAGACATCAGAGCAGCCTCCTGAGTCCAGGAGACATCAGAGCAGCCTCCTGAGTCCAGGAGACATCAGAGCAGCCTCCTGAGTCCAGGAGACATCAGAGCAGCCTCCTGAGTCCAGGAGACATCAGAGCAGCCTCCTGAGTCCAGGAGACATCAGAGCAGCCTCCTGAGTCCAGGAGACATCAGAGCAGCCTTCTGAGTCCAGGAGACATCAGAGCAGCCTCCTGAGTCCAGGAGACATCAGAGCAGCCTTCTGAGTCCAGGAGACATCAGAGCAGCCTCCTGAGTCCAGGAGACATCAGAGCAGCCTTCTGAGTCCAGGAGACATCAGAGCAGCCTTATAACCCTTATATAATATATATAACCCTAACCCTTATAACCCTCGTCTACATATATTATATTAATATTGAAGGGAAAGCTTTCAGATGTCGTAAACAGAACAGTCTTTGAGGCGTAGTGGAATATTGAAGAGCAGCAACTGGAAACACTGAAGGATTGAGAACAATACTCGAGTACTCAGTTACTGGTCATGATCAATATTAGTACACGGATCAATGGGTTGTAGAGGTTCGAGGAAATCTTGCAAGGTTCAAATTGATTTCAGGAAGTTATAACTTTATTAGGATTCATTTTGTCTTTCACTTTGGTCACCGTACAGACAGGGGCGGTTCTAGACCAGTTTGTCTGGGGGGCCAGTTATTTTCTGAGGGGGGCCAGTTATTTTCTGAGGGGGGCCAGTTATTTTCTGAGGGGGGCCAGTTATTTTCTGAGGGGGGCCAGTTATTTTCTGAGGGGGGGCCAGTTATTTTCTGAGGGGGGCCAGTTATTTTCTGAGGGGGGCCAGTTATTTTCTGAGGGGGGCCAGTTATTTTCTGAGGGGGGCCCAATAAATGCAGGACGAAAAAGAGAACCAGACAGTATGAAGTCATTGCGCATCAGAAAACAATGCAAATGGTATTTGTTTCAGTGCACTGATTTATTTCAGACAGATCTTATAGTTGTTACGGTGAGCTTCAGCTTAAGTTATCGTGCCATGTTTGCACTCACACCATATTTATATAAAAATAAAGGCAATGAGCAGTTACATCTCGACTTTACATCAGGGTGTCGCACAATCTCACACGACAGCAACACAATCCTGAGTACCAGGACATATACATTTAAAAAAGGGGGGTCAGAGGTCAGTGTTAGGGGGGCACTGCCCCCCCTAGAACCGCCCCTGTCATACTGTAATTGAGATGTATTTCTGAAGGGTACATTGATACTATATTTTGTAACAATCCAACCACTCGTTTTTCATACATTTCACTAAAAACAAAACAAAGAAGGGAGACACAAACAAAAAAAACCTTCCACACAATCCATGAAAAAGTGCATGCAGCTGCTGACCCTCGATCCACCAAGAAGACGGGCCCTCCGGTGTCATCAGAACACACCGCTGCATTGAGAAGACTATCTGGCTTCCTTTTTGAATGGTCAAGTGCCATCAAGTGCTTAAAGCTGATGGGAATATGTGTAGTAGCTGAACCGTCCGGATCGCATGCTGTTAGACTCAACAAATGATACTCTTCCGTCTCTTTGCAGGAGCTGGAGCGCCAGCGGGGGTCCTGCTGGACGAGATCCAGGCAGCCGAGTGGTTCAGCAAAACCCTGAGAAGGGTCGAGCTGCGGCCGCGGACAGTGGAGGTTGAACCAAGCCCCCAGGAGTGTGCCGGAGACTTGTGGCCAAACGGCGGTACTACACTTCCGTTGTGGTCTCTAACTCGTTGGATAATTTTTTTTAAACTAAATAAACTACCCAGTGTGAACGTTCCCGGGTAGCAGTTCTCTTCCCTCCCTTCACTCTAACCCTTCCCTTCCCCCCATCCTAACCACTCCCTACCTTTTTACCTAATCTTCCTTCCTCCCTCCTAAACCTAAACCTCTCCTACTGTAAGAAATTAAAATCAATGTTTCTACTACATGGGCTGTATGATGTAAATCTCGTCAATTCGCTTTTAACGGTGGTGCCTCTCAGCCACCGTAGTGTCGTGTCAGGTGGGCGTGTCGTGTACCGCCGTGTACTAGCCGCGGCTGCAGCTAGACCGTATTGAAAACTCTGGGCTCCCTGAAGAGCTCCTCCTCCTCCTCTGCCTCCAGCTCCACGTCCCAGACCCCTCCTCTCCGAGGGAGGGGCTACATAAACAATCCCTCCCTCCATACCTCCTTTCCCTGCAGGATGCACTCTCGAGCTGAGGACCACAAGTTGAAGCAACACGCGGCGGAGAAATGCAGTATTCTGTCCAGCAGGTGGCAGCAGAGCTCCAGCTGCTTGGAACCAGCCGAACATATGAGGGAGGAAACGCGCATGACTGCTTCCTGTTTCACTTCATGTTTACGCTCGAGTGAACAAAACGTAAACATCACAGGTGACAGGCGAGGGTCATCACGAGGCTCAGCAGCCGTGATCTACACGGTTATTGTTGAGTTCTCATGATCTCTGGGTAAATACCTTTATATATATACAGTCTATGGTAAATACCTAAATACACTGCTTGCATCCGATAGCTGCAACAAAACAACACGTCTGCCTCTCTCCACAACGATCGATAACAGTGAACGGTCAAAGTAAGGTACAAATAAACAGAATCACACGAAGCCTGGTGAGTGCTTCGTGTGACCCATGTTCAGGGGAGGTGGGTTTAGTCGACCCATGTTCAGGGGAGGTGGGTTTAGTCGACCCGTGTTCAGGGGAGGTGGGTTTAGTCGACCCGTGTTCAGGGGAGGTGGGTTTAGTCGACCCGTGTTCAGGGGAGGTGGGTTTAGTCGACCCGTGTTCAGGGAGGTGGGTTTAGTCGACCCGTGTTCAGGGAGGTGGGTTTAGTCGACCCATGTTCAGGGGAGGTGGGTTTAGTCGACCCATGTTCAGGGGAGGTGGGTTTAGTCGACCCGTGTTCAGGGGAGGTGGGTTTAGTCGACCCATGTTCAGGGGAGGTGGGTTTAGTCGACCCATGTTCAGGGGAGGTGGGTTTAGTCGACCCATGTTCAGGGGAGGTGGGTTTAGTCGACCCATGTTCAGGGGAGGTGGGTTTAGTCGACCCGTGTTCAGGGAGGTGGGTTTAGTCGACCCATGTTCAGGGGAGGTGGGTTTAGTCGACCCATGTTCAGGGGAGGTGGGTTTAGTCGACCCATGTTCAGGGGAGGTGGGTTTAGTCGACCCGTGTTCAGGGGAGGTGGGTTTAGTCGACCCGTGTTCAGGGGAGGTGGGTTTAGTCGACCCATGTTCAGGGGAGGTGGGTTTAGTCGACCCATGTTCAGGGGAGGTGGGTTTAGTCGACCCATGTTCAGGGGAGGTGGGTTTAGTCGACCCATGTTCAGGGGAGGTGGGTTTAGTCGACCCATGTTCAGGGGAGGTGGGTTTAGTCGACCCATGTTCAGGGGAGGTGGGTTTAGTCGACCATGTTCAGGGGAGGTGGGTTTAGTCGACCCATGTTCAGGGGAGGTGGGTTTAGTTGACCCATGTTCAGGGGAGGTGGCTTTAGTCGACCCATGTTCAGGGGAGGTGGGTTTAGTCGACCCGTGTTCAGGGAGGTGGGTTTAGTCGACCCGTGTTCAGGGGAGGTGGGTTTAGTCGACCCGTGTTCAGGGGAGGTGGGTTTAGTCGACCCGTGTTCAGGGGAGGTGGGTTTAGTCGACCCGTGTTCAGGGAGGTGGGTTTAGTCGACCCATGTTCAGGGAATTGGGTTTAGTCGACCCATGTTCAGGGGAGGTGGGTTTAGTCGACCCGTGTTCAGGGGAGGTGGGTTTAGTCGACCCGTGTTCAGGGGAGGTGGGTTTAGTCGACCCGTGTTCAGGGGAGGTGGGTTTAGTCGACCCGTGTTCAGGGGAGGTGGGTTTAGTCGACCCGTGTTCAGGGGAGGTGGGTTTAGTCGACCCGTGTTCAGGGGAGGTGGGTTTAGTCGACCCGTGTTCAGGGAGGTGGGTTTAGTCGACCCGTGTTCAGGGGAGGTGGGTTTAGTCGACCCGTGTTCAGGGAGGTGGGTTTAGTCGACCCGTGTTCAGGGGAGGTGGGTTTAGTCGACCCGTGTTCAGGGGAGGTGGGTTTAGTCGACCCGTGTTCAGGGGAGGTGGGTTTAGTCGACCCGTGTTCAGGGGAGGTGGGTTTAGTCGACCCGTGTTCAGGGGAGGTGGGTTTAGTCGACCCATGTTCAGGGGAGGTGGGTTTAGTTTCCTGCACGCCTCGACGTGAGAGAGACGTAAGCGACGCCGCCTCTTAGCTCCAAAGCTCTTGCCTCTGGACCGACAATTTTTTGGAGCTGGAAATGAAGCGGATTCCGGAGCTAAGAGCCGGCGCCGCTGCGGTGTGAACAGGAAAACCCGGCGCTTTTCAGGCTCTAGCTCCGAGCCGGAGCTGAAGAGGCGCTGGTGTGAAAGGGGCATGAGCGTCGCCCTGCACCGGCTGCACCCCCTCTTCCCAGTCTTTGTTGTCTGTGCATCTTCTTTCCTTCTTAGCTGTAGTTTCAGTTTCCTCCATTTTCCATAACCTGCTGCGTCGCCTGCGTTATTGACTTTCGTTGTTCGTTGTTTGGCGGGCCGCGTGTCAGTGTGTGAGCGAGCTACTCTCATTGGTTAACACTTGACCGGCAGCACCCGCCGTGTGTTACAGTTTGAATGACAGCAAACACACCCCCTGGTGATAGCCTTCCCTGCTTTCTCAACAGCCGTTGGATGAATCTGATTTTAGAGTTTTAGCCAATCGAAATGAAATATGCGGGACATCGTCTCAATTTGCGGGACGCACAAAAAGTCGTGAAAATGCTGTACAGTCCCGCGCAAAGCGAGACATCTGAGAAGGGTCGAGCTGCGGCCGCGGACAGTGGAGGTTGAACCAAGCCCCCAGGAGTGTGCCGGAGACTTGTGGCCAAACGGCGGTACTACACTTCCGTTGTGGTCTCTAACTCGTCGGATAATTTGTTTTAAACTAAATAAACTACCCAGTGTGAACGTTCCCGGGTAGCAGTTCTCTTCCCTCCCTTCACTCTAACCCTTCCCTTCCCCCCATCCTAACCCTAACCACTCCCTACCTTTGTACCTAATCTCCCTTCCTCCCTCCTAAACCTAAACCTCTCCTACTGTAAGAAATTAAAGTCAATGTTTATACTACATGGGCTGTATGATGTAAATCTCGTCAATTCGCTTTTAACGGTGGCGCCTCTCAGCCACCGTAGTGTCGTGTCAGGTGGGCGTGTCGTGTACCGCCGTGTACTGGCCGCGGCTAGACCGTATTGGGACATCTGTCACTACCCGATCCGTCCCCCTGCCCGATCGGTTCTGCGCATGTGCGAGAGGGTCCGCCATGTTGGACAACTCCGGACGGCAACCCACGATGGACATCTGACACAGTGGCTTTTAGCAAAGCTCAAAAGGAAAACTCGAGAGAGAGAGAGATGAGTTATTGTTGTTACAACGTGACTTCACTTTTATCTAACAACTCTTCTATTGGGTTCTTTTATTTGGGGTCAAGTACATTGTCAGAATAAAAGAGAAATGGATTTAACTTCAGTTAGACAGCTATCACACTGAACACATATGTGCTGTAGTTAGACAGCTATCACACTGAACACATATGTGCTGTAGTTAGACAGCTATCACACTGAACACATATGTACTGCAGTTAGACAGCTATCACACTGAACACATATGTACTGCAGTTAGACAGCTATCACACTGAACACATATCTACTTCAGTTAGACAGCTATCACACTGAACACATATCTACTGCAGTTAGACAGCTATCACACTGAACACATATGTGCTGTAGTTAGACAGCTATCACACTGAACACATATGTGCTGTAGTTAGACAGCTATCACACTGAACACATATGTGCTGCAGTTAGACAGCTATCACACTGAACACATATCTACTGCAGTTAGACAGCTATCACACTGAACACATATGTACTGTAGTTAGACAGCTATCACACTGAACACATATGTGCTGCAGTTAGACAGCTATCACACTGAACACATATCTACTTCAGTTAGACAGCTATCACACTGAACACATATGTGCTGTAGTTAGACAGCTATCACACTGAACACATATGTACTGCAGTTAGACAGCTATCACACTGAACACATATGTGCTGTAGTTAGACAGCTATCACACTGAACACATATGTGCTGTAGTTAGACAGCTATCACACTGAACACATATGTGCTGCAGTTAGACAGCTATCACACTGAATACATATGTGCTGTAGTTAGACAGCTATCACACTGAACACATATGTGCTGTAGTTAGACAGCTATCACACTGAACACATATGTGCTGTAGTTAGACAGCTATCACACTGAACACATATGTGCTGTAGTGATATCGTCACCCTTTCCAGTGAGAACACTGAGAATGTTTTATTAACTTCAGACATGTTCATATCCACATGTAATCACACACCACACACAGCCATTTACTGAATTAAACCATATCCCATCATAATACGAGCAAATAAAAAGGCACAACAATAAATATATTGTGTGTGGGGGGGGGGTTCTTAAGATCGAGGTCCAATGGGGGCAGAGGGGAGAGGTGGGTCCTACTGCAAATGTGATTTGCATGTAATATTATGTATGAATATGGAATGATATAACGGGAGTTTGTTATCCTTTCGTTTGGCTTGATCCATGGTGCTGCAGCTTGTGGGCAGCAGCCGGTCCATGGTAGCAGCACGGGACAGCTGTATCCTCTGAACTTGTGCTTTCCGTTCAAAACCTGCAGGAACCCTAAGCACAGACAACACCCCCTTCCCTGTGTGGTGTCGCAATGCACAATCTCAACTCTGGTGCCAAAGCCTTCGTTCTGTCAGTCAGATGCAAATCGCAGTTCGTTCGTCACATGTAAAAACTCGCGCATGCGCAATGCATATTTGCATATTGGCCAGCCGTCTGTAGACGGTCTAGACGCCAGATGTCCATCGTGGGTGCCGTCCGGAGTTGTCCAACATGGCGGACCCTCTCGCACATGCGCAGAACCGATCGGGCAGGGGGACGGATCGGGTAGTGACAGCATCTGGGCCCTTTCTCATTTAAAAAAAAATCAGTGTGTAGGTGTGTGTGGTTCAGTGTGTAGGTGTGTGTGGTACAGTGTGTAGATGTGTGTGGTTCAGTGTGTAGATGTGTGTGATACAGTGTGTAGGTGTGTGTGGTTCAGTGTGTAGGTGTGTGTGGTTCAGTGTGTAGGTGTGTGTGGTTCAGTGTGTAGGTGTGTGTGGTACAGTGTGTGGTTCAGTGTGTAGGTGTGTGTGGTTCAGTGTGTAGGTGTGTGTGGTTCAGTGTGTAGGTGTGTGTGGTTCAGTGTGTAGGTGTGTGTGGTTCAGTGTGTAGGTGTGTGTGGTACAGTGTGTGGTTCAGTGTGTAGGTGTGTGTGGTTCAGTGTGTAGGTGTGTGTGGTACAGTGTGTAGGTGTGTGTGGTGTGTGGTTCAGTGTGTAGATGTGTGTGGTTCAGTGTGTAGGTGTGTGTGGTTCAGTGTGTAGGTGTGTGTGGTACAGTGTGTAGGTGTGTGTGGTTCAGTGTGTAGGTGTGTGTGGTTCAGTGTGTAGGTGTGTGTGGTTCAGTGTGTAGGTGTGTGTGGTTCAGTGTGTAGGTGTGTGTGGTTCAGTGTGTAGGGTACAGTGTGTAGGTGTGTGTGGTTCAGTGTGTAGGTGTGTGTGGTACAGTGTGTAGATGTGTGTGGTTCAGTGTGTAGGTGTGTGTGGTTCAGTGTGTAGATGTGTGTGGTTCAGTGTGTAGATGTGTGTGGTTCAGTGTGTAGGTGTGTGTGGTACAGTGTGTAGGTGTGTGTGGTTCAGTGTGTAGGTGTGTGTGGTTCAGTGTGTAGATGTGTGTGGTTCAGTGTGTAGGTGTGTGTGGTACAGTGTGTAGGTGTGTGTGGTTCAGTGTGTAGATGTGTGTGGTTCAGTGTGTAGATGTGTGTGGTTCAGTGTGTAGATGTGTGTGGTTCAGTGTGTAGATGTGTGTGGTTCAGTGTGTAGATGTGTGTGGTTCAGTGTGTAGATGTGTGTGGTTCAGTGTGTAGGTGTGTGTGAGAGAGAGAGAGGAGGGGGGGGGGAGAGAGAGGGGGCGAGGGGTATATCCAGTCTCTGGTAGTGTTACGTTATTATGAATGCTCTGTTTGATTCTGAAATTGTATATCTATATATAATTATATACGTATATATGTGTGTGTCCACATCTGCAGCCTGTTGTCGTCTCATGACCCGCCCTGTGAATGAATCAAAGTAAATATAGAAGTGGTCTTGAAGACGTGTGTCCTCAGACAGAGGGTGAGCCTCCTGTCATCACTAATGGACGTCTCTTTAAGATGACCGCTCAGAGGAGAGGAGTTCTCCTTTCTCTAACCGCCTGCTGCTTCCCCTCCTCTCTCCTCGGTTCCCCTCCTCGGCTCCTCCGCTCGCATCTCCTGTGGGCGGGACTAAGTCTCGAGGATAGGAGTCGAGGAGGGGAGTTAGAGAAATGAGAAAGGGCCCAGCTGGGAGTCCCAGCAGCTGCTACTGAAGCCTTCCCCAACTCCGGGACTTCCGGCCGGGGCCTCCGGGCGGCAGTATACGCCGTGAAGTGGTTTGCGGCCTGCCAGTAAACCCAAAGCAGAAGAAGAAGTGATGTCAGCGGCTTCATTTGCCTCATCCTCCCCCAGGGACTTTTTCTGGTGTGAACGCGATCTGTGCTAGCCAGGCAGGCGAAAATGAAGGTACAGGAAAGGAAGGGGAGGAGCTTGGACTTTGCCCAAATCATCCAAATGTGAAAGTCATACCCAGTCAAACCCTATCAAATAGAATACTCTACTTTCAGGAGAAGTGGTTTGAAGATCATTCACGGCTCCATTACAGCCCCTCTGTAAAAGGGGTCCTAAGCTTGAGTCAAAAGCAGATTCAGCGTTTGTCAAGACTGGTTTTAACAATTGGAAGAAGGCACTGGAGAAATGTAGTGTGCATAAACACGGCCAGTGTCACAGATGAGCTGTGACGACTAGGATTCAGGAGCCAGAGCCTGTTAATGTGCCACTTTCACGTGAGCTTGAAAGACGGCAGCAACAAGCAAGAAGACATCTGATGAAGATTGGTGAGGGTGTGAGGCACTCGGCGCGGCAAGGTCTCGCTTTTCGAGGTGACCAGAAGGAGAGTGGGAATCTAAGCCAGCTTCTAAAGTACAAGGCAACGGGCGATGCAGAGCTGACCTCCTGGCTAAAAGGTCCCCTCGATTTCACCAGTCCGGACTTGCAGAACGAACTGTTGAAGGTGATGGCCGATACAATCGTCAAAGAAATTGTGTGGGAAATAACATCAATGCCAGTGGTCCAGTTCGCAATTATCATTGATGGCACCCAAGATATATCAGGAGTTGAGCAGGAGTCAATATGTGCGCTCTGGAGATGCAGATCTACAACCAAAGGAAGAATTCCTGGGAATCTACCAAGTGTCCTCAACAACAGGGCAAAATATAGCCAAGATGGCATGTGATGTGATGACGCGCCTACAGCTTCCTCTGTCTCAACTCCGAGGACAAACTTATGATGGTGCCGCAAACATGGCTGGACGATTGCAGGGAGTACAAGCCATTTTAAGGAAAGAACAACCGCTGGCTGTGTATTGTCACTGCGGTCCCCACCGCGTGAACTTAATTACGCAGGCTGCCCGTGGAGCCTCTCCACTCGTAAGAGATGCAATGGGTCTGGTCCATGAATTGGGGGGCTTCTTTCATCAATCTGGCAAGTTCAAGTTGATTTTCCAGAATATCGCAAAATCAGAGCATGGTTCAACTGTCACCTCATTGAAGCCTCTCTGCCCCACCAGGTGGACTGTACGCACCCCTGCCACCCGCTCAGTTCTCAAGCAGTATGAGTCCGTGCTGATGGCCCTTGAAGAAATGGCATCATGCAGCTCACCTGAAACTTCAGCCAAGGCCAATGGTCTTCATGGAACATTTCTTAAAGGGAACACTGTGCTCGGCCTTTTAATGGCTGAAGACCTGATGGGGGATTTGGAGTGCCTGACCACCTCCCTGCAGCTTAGGAAACAGACCGTGTTGGAGGCTGTAGACCAGGCCTATTCAAATGGCGGTCCGCGGGCCAGATGCGGCCCAGAACCAACTCCCGAGTGGCCCAGCCTCCTGTAGCCAAATTCCTACACTAGTACAGACCATGAATGCAACACTCCGCGTGGCATAGAAACCACTAAGCCACAACGCAGCACGTTTTTTGAAAGTGTGTCTCGTGGTGCTAGTAACGGTGGTCATATGATAGCAACTCTAAAACATGTCTCTCTGACTCTGAAGCGTAGACAGAGACGAATCGGTCATTGATCTTGTGGAGCAGATGCGCGAGTCATTGCCCAAGTCAAGCTGGACCTTTTCGCGTCCGACTTGAGTACGGGTTGGATGCTGCATTTTCCGACGCTCCCCAAACACATCACATCCCCGGCACAAATCACGGATGTGATGACAGATGTCATTGCGACTTGCTCAGCCCACAGAGGGTGATGGGCTTTGTCAGAGACCCCTTCACTGTTGCAATAGAGGGGGACGTATCAACCAGAGCAAAGGAAGTGGTCCCCTGGATCGACGAGGGGAAATTTACACTGGAATTTATTGACATGCATTCATCCGTAACCATGGCACAAGAGCAGCGCACTAACGGGCCAGCGAAGTTTGGGAGTGATGTCAAAACAGCAGTTCCCTCACGTTCAGAAAGTAGCGACCTGTGTGCTCGGTGTGTTTGGATCAACACGCGTGAGTCAAGCTTTGCACACATGAACTCAATCACAAGGAGCACTCGCTGCTCCCTGACTGACGGCACTCTTCACCAAAGTCTTAGGATTGCATTCTCATCCTATGAGCCACAAATCACTGCTCTTGTTTAAAAAAAAAGTCAGCGATGACGAATCACAAACGAGGTGATCGTAAGCACCTCGTTTGCTATGGTAGACGTGCGGTAGGGGTGTTGAAAATAATCGTTTCTACGATGCATTGCGATGCGGACGTGGACGATTCGGTCTCGATGCAGTGACGGAAGATAATCGGTTATAGCGTAGTAACGTTGCTTCCTGATTTTCCGGCCGCGGCTTTACTATAACGTTTTTTCTGTCACTTTAATATCAAACCGGTCGGTGACGCAGAGATCAGGGAGCAGACGGGACGGCGGCACAGCAACACGGAGCAGTCTGCTTTATCCACCAGCACCAGAACACCAGTCCAGAACCAGCAGCAGAACGACCCGCTCCGAATCGCTCCGTGTCGCTGCGGCTCAGAGACACAGACAGATTTATGTTTTTCAAAAATAATCGCGTTACAATCACGTCAGGTTTCTGGTGGATTTAGTGAAGTCTCTGATGCAGAGTCTGAACGTCCTCTAGCAATCTGCAGACGATATATACGTGTGTACAGTTTGTGAAGGCAGGAGGAAAAAAGCTTCCGCGATCACCGTCTCCTCTCCGTTCCTCTAAGCCCCGCCCCGTTCCTCCAAGCCCCGCCCCCTCCCTGAAAATAATGAGTGACAGGCTGACAGTGACCCGATAGAAACTTTGTTATTCACTTAATCACTGAGATATAATGAAGCTAACTTAGTCTCATACATGCATGGGATTTATGTAACAGTGAGACAGAGAATGTGAGTGTGCACGTACATGCACTATGTTAGTTTGTATATGCTGTTGTGAATCCTCCTGCTGTCTGCTGTGTTCAGACTCAAGGTGTGTGAAGCCTCATTCAGGACATTCAGTGTCCTTCCTTAGAAGGCCGTGGCTAGAAGCTGCAGCTCGACTGCAGGAGCATTAGCTTTTTGTTTTTGAGGATGGAACAACTTCACACACGGAGGCTAGACCTATACAATTCATTTATTTTGGTTTATAAATTAATGTCAAGACATTTATGTTTTTGATTTCTGAAGCACTTTCTAAATAATAAAAGAGAGTTCATATGTATTTACTGCATGTATGCGTTGATGAAGAATAAGCCATGTGCAGTAATATAGAACATTGAGGATGCAACGCATTGGTATGAATCGTGATGCACCGGGGTATCGAACCGAATCGAATCGTTGACAGGATAATCGTAATCGAATCGAATCGTGAGACCAGTGAAGATGCACAGCCCTACCGTGCGGTGTAGTGTCCATTCATGTTATTTACCCTGATCCCTTTGTGGGTTAGTGCAGGGTTTAGACAGTTCTGTTTGTCTTCAGTTAAATGCACTTTGGGATGTGTCTGGCTCAATTGTGACCAAAACGTATGATCTTTTTGTTAATGCTTGAAAAGTGAAAAAGTTATAGTACTACCTCTTGTTGTTACATTGGAGCTCTTTAACTGTTTGTTCATGCACTTTGTGATGTGCATGTGTCATATGTATCCCATTTTATTTTGTATGTGAGGACATTTATTAAGACTGCTATTATTGTACTCAGTTAAATGCACTTGTTGATGCACCTCTGTCATATGAATGCTCATGTGTTGTGTTGTGTGCACTTGTTGGTGCACCTCTGTCATATGAATGCTCATGTGTTGTGTTGTGTGCACTTGTTGATGCACCTCTGTCATATGAATGCTCATGTGTTGTGTTGTGTGCACTTGTTGATGCACCTCTGTCAGATGAATGCTCATGTGTTGTGTTGTGTGCACTTGTTGATGCACCTCTGTCATATGAATGCTCATGTGTTGTGTTGTGTGCACTTGTTGATGCACCTCTGTCATATGAATGCTCATGTGTTGTGTTGTGTGCACTTGTTGATGCACCTCTGTCATATGAATGCTCATGTGTTGTGTTGTGTGCACTTGTTGATGCACCTCTGTCATATGAATGCTCATGTGTTGTGTTGTGTGCACTTGTTGATGCACCTCTGTCAGATGAATGCTCATGTGTTGTGTTGTGTGCACTTGTTGATGCACCTCTGTCAGATGAATGCTCATGTGTTGTGTTGTGTGCACTTGTTGATGCACCTCTGTCATATGAATGCTCATGTGTTGTGTTGTGTGCACTTGTTGGTGCACCTCTGTCATATGAATGCTCATGTGTTGTGTTGTGTGCACTTGTTGGTGCACCTCTGTCAGATGAACAATGAATACAAATTGCATGTTTTTCATCGCAGTAACATGTTGGTTTAAAATGTGTCATTACCCGCTTTCTACAGGCCGCTGAATGTCTGGCCCAGCTGCATTCTGAAGTTATAAAATCTGGCCCAGCTGAACGTGTGATTGAATAGCCCTGCTGTAGACCATGTCAAAACAAGCAGGGTCAAACGAACGGAGGAGCATTTTGATGTATTGTTCTCGAAAGCAACTGCTGTGTCAACAAAGTTGGACCTACAACCAATTCAGATCCCTCATGATGTCCGCAAACCTACACAGCGTTACACGGGTCAGGCTGCAGCCCACATCCATCCCGATGCCCAGTCCTTGTACAGAGTCCAATTCTACAAAGCCTTGGACACAGTGAATCCTCAATTCATAGAGAGGTTTGAACAAGCTGGAGTCCACAAGCTGCAGCAGCTTGAACGTGTGCTGCTCCACGGAGACATGGACAAGGTGGTAGAAGAGTATCCTGAATTGAATTCAAGACTACTGCATGTTTGAGGCTAATTACACCTATGAAACCAGCTCAGATGTTGCTAGCATTATTCGGGAAATGGTGCCAGAGGTGAGAGGTCTCTTCGGTCAGGTGGAAGCTTTAGTAAGGCTTCTGTTGGTCGTCCCTGCCTCTTCTGCAGAGGCTGAGAGGGGTTGTAGTGCCCTGAGGAGGCTTAAGACACGGCTGAGATCATCGATGAGTCAAACGAGGCTGAATAATGTGGCCATATGTCATGTGCACCAGAAGAACCTGGACAGACTGGACCTTGAAGGGTATGCCAGTCTTTTATCAGTGCCAACGATAAGCGCAAAGAGGCTTTTGGGTCCTTTGATGAGGGGTGGGCGGGTGTCTGGGGGGCAGTTAGGGGTCTTTTTGATTTTGAATGAGCGGCAAGCAGCTAGTGCGAGTCGTGTGATTATGGTTATAGTTGTACTTTATTCATCCCTACTCTCTGCCATTACAAACAACAACACAAGAAAAGCTAAACTAGATCAAATAGGGCGACATTGTGGAAAACGTTTTAACCTGTTCAGCAGGTCTCAGGTTTGAACATGACATTCCCAGAACAAATGACTATATCTTCTCTTCTAAAATGGTTAAACTAATAATCTGTGTTCTCAAAGCAACGATGAACCCGTGAGCTGGATGTAGAAAGAGTCAGAGTCAATATAGATGTTTTTAAAGTAAATTCAGATTGAAAATAGTACAAAAAATGTAAATGATAGTTAAAAAATAAACCATGACTTAAAGTGAAAACCCCTTGAATGATGGGAGGTAGACTACAAGCTCTAGGAATCCAAAGTACAGCATATAATAAGTACCCTGTATCAGGATTGATGCAACACAAGTATTTCCAAGGCACACCTTTCTATGGTCATTATAGTTATTCACAATAAGAGAATAACAGGTATGAAATCATTCCAACTCAGACTTCAGTTTAAAAAGGGAGTGATTTGTAAAATATGCATAAAGAAAAAGTGAATCTGTTCAGTTCTGTTCCACCTGGGCGTTGAGATGTGTCCGTAGATTTAGTCCCTCACGCTGCTCTCAGAGTGCTCCAGATCGATGCTTTTAACTTCAACATTTAAAAACAAATCTTACCGGGGGAGCATGCCCCCGGACCCCCCTAGAGGAGGTTAGGTCCCCCCCCCGCCCACACCCCCCGTCACATTGTCCCACCCACATTGAGGATGCTTCCTACACCCATGCCTGAGACACCGTTTTGGGACTATTGTTGTGTTTTGCCCCCACGGGCAGGGGCATGGGGTTTAACAGGTTTTAAAGCATCCAATGTGTTCGTGATTTCTTATGTATTTTCCTTTAGAATGGCAGGAAATTAGTATTCAAGTTTGTATTGAATTATTGGTCCCCCCCAATGTTGACTCCCATGAATACGGCCCTGAATTTAACAATACAACAAGGCAGGAATTGCATTGGACCCGCCCCCCGACGTAGCCGGCCAATAGGAGAAGACCTCAGATGACAACAGGAAGAGCAAGCCAAGGATTGACCTCTTCCTCCGGCTGACCCGGGCGCATGGGGAGCGCCTCCTCTCGCACATTTCATGTTTCGACACCACCGCATCTTTTGTGTAACTAAATGCTGTTAACTTTTATAAGCTTCCCTCGACTCTGTTCAGTCTCTCCTGCCTTCGGGGCTCTGAACTCACTAACAGTAGTAAACGTGTTATCGGTCCTGCCCTCTGGCCACATATCAGACTAACATTCCTGACAATAGATCTCAACAGTCATCTTTCACGGTGTAAATGCCTTTGAATGGAACATTCTCAACACGAATTCATCAATCAATAAATATAACTTAAATATGTGGGAAAATACTGTGTTTGAGATGTATCATCGCGTCCGGTGTGAATGGACGATTAGACTCGAGTGATGCGATATATATATATATATATATTGTGTTCCAGTCTCCCTTCAGATATGTTAAGTGGCGTGCAATTCAACACAATGCAGCTCACCTCCTTCAAAGTGAAATGAAAAACCTCTGCATTTTCTTTATAGATATTAACAGAACTTAATGTCAGCTTAGTAAAAAAACATAATTATTATTTACAATGGACTACGCTTCGCTAACGGACTACTTTCCACCACTCACGGACCACACTCACCTTTCCTCTTGAAACACTGGGTGACATACTGTCGCCCTTTAGTTCCTCTCTCTCTTTCTTTCTCAAAGCCTGGCTTCGCGTCCTTCAGACATGGTGTTGGCCCCTTAAAAAGGGACATCGTGAGAGAGAAGTGAAGACATACAACCACGCAGCCCCCGCCTTCACTCGTCTGGATCGAGCCATCTTTATAATGAAGCTTCTACATTTACAATGAATACACTCAGATCTCAGGACCAATAATGATGACTAAATTCTCCTTCATCTTTAGCTCTTGAACAGTGGGAAAACAACACATGTATGGCCAACAGCGCCTAGCTTAGCTGCTAACATGACAAACGGCCAGATTCTGCGGCACCACGAGGCAGCTAGCTTCAATGCTCACAGAGTTAGCCAGAACCTTCAAACAATACAACAAAGTGCAAAATACACACTTTCCTCTGGCAACGAACCACGGTGATGTAATACGGATTATATATAACATGGTTGATAGATGTATCGTGCTTTGTAACTGTAATTACCTTAACAAAGGGAAATAGTGAGTGAGAGAAGTGAGACATTCAGCACGCAGCTCCCGCCTTCACTCGTCTGAATGGAGCGAGGAAGAGCGCAGTTCAGTGTTGCCAACTCCATAGTAAGGAAAGTCACCAGAAGTCGCCAGATGACGTCATCGCCTCATTTGCATTTCATGTAGGAGAGAGCATGGTAGAGGGGAGTACAAAAAACGTTCCCAACCCTTCAAGGATCAACACTTGAAAGCACCGGCGTTAGATCCAGACGACAGTAGATCAGACATGTCTTTCGAGTATGTTTTGGGGTTTTAACCTTGATATACACAGTCCATGGATTTAGCGTGCTTCTTGGTGTCAGACAGCTCGGCAGAGCAATCCCCCTCACTCTAAAGGCAGTCTGCCCGTGTGTCATCTCCAAGAAATGGCTTCAACCATCCTTTATCCTCAGGGTTTGATTCCCACTCCTTTCTGTATTTTTGAGAATACAATTTAGACTGTGCCGTGATGTTCGTCCCAGAGGCACACGCACAGTGCACGCGGTGATTGAGCGACTGAGGCCGTGTGAGTCAAAGCGAAGCGAAGCCAGTTATTTATTATAGTGTGAAAGTGAGTGAAGAGTGAACATTTACACTTTGCATTTAAATCCCGCTCAAAACCAGGACGGCTTGGCAGTTGGCGCATGCGCAATTCATTTGCAGTCTCGACGCGGGGGAGTGTGGTCGTCTCCTCCCTGCTCTGACGGTCAGTCTGAGCGCCTGTGAGAGCTATGGGAGGGAGGCGGGGCTCACGGCAGCTGCAGAACAATACGTGAGTCTCCAAACACCACAAAAGTCCCGAATAACACCATTATAAACCGTTAGATTAGTCGTTAGTCGCTTTTGACACAAATAAGTAGCCGGTTTGGAAAGCCGCCCAAATTTAACGAGAAAATCGCAACACTGGCAGTGATCTGGAGCCCCAAGGCATTACCAACAGATTAACGCACAATCAGCCCATACAGTAGGATACATCTATCTCTCAGGATTGACTATTCTTGTCTGTCACAATGGCTCACACGTAAGTACTAGCATCCCTGCTCACATGCTCTCACCCTCTGCTAGAAAGTGCCGTTTGGAGGCGGGACCAAACCATTACATGTAAATAGAAGGGGGTGTGCAGAGGCTTTGGATAATTAACTTTTAGAAGAAAATAAGTTAAATGAATTGTAAGTTTAGTGAGTACATTATCAATATAACGTTATATGTATGTTAATTATTGATGAATGGTTACTTAAACATTTTGTTCTTAATGTTCTTACATTGTTTGGGCCCCCGTGGTGAGGGTGTTTGGAGGGGCCACGGCCACCCCAAACACCCCCCAGCTCCGCCACTGCGTACAGATCACGAAATATGTCAGTGTAATCTATATCAAACGGTGTGTATGTGTGTGTGTGTGCGCGCTGGTGGCTCCATACGTTTAGTTTCTGAAAGTGTACGAACAAGTCTGCAGAGGGCATCGTCACCAGCTGCAGCTTCAATGATTCGGTTCCTTGGCGTTTCCACACATTCAATCAAATGTAAATACTTTTATTTATTTTCTTTACAAAGTACGGATGCTACTGGAGAGCCCTGCATCGGGAGGAGGAGCACCCTGCATCGGGAGGAGGAGCGCCCGGCTCGGGTCGTGGCAATATCATTTGAGAAGGACAGAAAATATAAACCTCTCAATAAAATAAACATAAATCTGACTGTCGGGGACACGACCCGCCGTCCGACCCCTCGCGCCGTCTGCGGACACAAAGCAAACTGACGACACGACGTGGTTTCTCTCATCAGACACACCTCGATGGGTTCCTAGTGTTCAAGCACGAGCATTGCATTTATTTATAAAGTGAACATGCTGCACAAAGTATAAAAAAGAAAGAATTAGAGAAACAGCCAATCATAATTAAAAAACAAACAGTTGAGGATGCTAAGCTAACCGCTAACCTCTGCAGCCCGTTGCCATGGGAACAGTTCCAGCGTTACAAACAGACGTTACACACGGACTATAACCGTTCAGAAATCAAAGAGTGTGTGATGATGATGATGATGATGATCAGCATACATTAACAGTGCATTCAAAAGGCTCTCAGTATTCTCTGCAGGTTTGGAAGCCTGGAGGTCAGGACATCAAACCTTCACATGGTTACTACTCGCTTAGATTTAGACGTTCTGACATGTGTTCCTCCCTACAGAGAACGCCGTGTACTCCGAGGGTCCGATGATGGTGGGCTGAAGGGGCAGTTTGCATGCTTTAGAGTGGGGGTGCATGATGTTCTCCTGCAGTGGGAACCAGACGCTAAGCAGAGGGATTACTTTAGGACATATCGGGGGAAGTGCCCGCTTGGTTCAGAGCTGCCAGGCGGCACTGAGAGGACCCGTCTTCCCAGCAGGAGCTCCCGCTTCCTGCCTGTTCCCATTGCTCAGACAACCACTTTTAAAACACCCAAACTGCCCCACCCTGCCACCAGAGGCAGCGCTGCAGCCGTGCATCCCTTCCTTCGATGGCAGCATGTGACGTAAACACTGGATTATACTCGGGGCTCTATGTTGGATTTCTTTTTTCTTTTTTACAAATCGGAGTGAGGCGAGACGTCGACACGGAGGGTTCGGAGGTGCGTTGGCGTTACAGAGTCGGAGGCTTCAGCCCGTACTTCTTGGCCACCTCGGTCTGAGCGTAGGCGGCGTCACATAGCGAGTACAGGTGAGCCATCTCCATCTCCGACTTGGCCAGGTTTATGGCCTTGTTGAACATGTCGATCGCTCGGTCCAGGTTTCCCCTGAAGACGAGAAGAGGCTCGGGTTATTTCTCTACTTTAAAGAGTCCTCTCCTCTGGTGTTCAGGTGTGTATCAGCGTGTAGTGTCTCTACTTTAAAGAGTCCTCTCCTCTGGTGTTCAGGTGTGTATCAGTGTGTAGTGTCTCTACTTTAAAGAGTCCTCTCCTGCTGGTGTTCAGGTGTATATCAGTATGTAGTGTCTCTACTTTAAAGAGTTCTCTGGTGTTCAGGTGTATATCAGTATGTAGTGTCTCTACTTTAAAGAGTTCTCTGATGTTCAGGTGTATATCAGTGTGTAGTGTCTCTACTTTAAAGAGTCCTCTCCTGCTGATGTTCAGGTGTATATCAGTGTGTAGTGTCTCTACTTTAAAGAGTCCTCTCCTCTGATGTTCAGGTGTATATCAGTGTGTAGTGTCTCTACTTTAAAGAGTTCTCTGATGTTCAGGTGTATATCAGTATGTAGTGTCTCTACTTTAAAGAGTCCTCTCCTCTGGTGTTCAGGTGTATATCAGTATGTAGAGTCTCTACTTTAAAGAGTCCTCTCCTCTGGTGTTCAGGTGTGTATCAGCATGTAGTGTCTCTACTTTAAAGAGTCCTCTCCTCTGGTGTTCAGGTGTGTATCAGTGTGTAGTGTCTCTACTTTAAAGAGTCCTCTCTGCTGATGTTCAGGTGTATATCAGTATGTAGTGTCTCTACTTTAAAGAGTCCTCTCCTCTGGTGTTCAGGTGTGTATCAGTGTGTAGTGTCTCTACTTTAAAGAGTCCTCTCCTCTGGTGTTCAGGTGTATATCAGTATGTAGTGTCTCTACTTTAAAGAGTTCTCTGATGTTCAGGTGTATATCAGTATGTAGCGTCTCTACTTTAAAGAGTCCTCTCCTGCTAATGTTCAGGTGTATATCAGTATGTAGTGTCTCTACTTTAAAGAGTCCTCTCCTCTGATGTTCAGGTGTATATCAGTATGTAGTGTCTCTACTTTAAAGAGTCCTCTCTGCTGATGTTCAGGTGTGTATCAGTATGTAGTGTCTCTACTTTAAAGAGTCCTCTCCTCTGATGTTCAGGTGTATATCAGTATGTAGTGTCTCTACTTTAAAGAGTCCTCTCCTCTGATGTTCAGGTGTATATCAGTATGTAGTGTCTCTACTTTAAAGAGTCCTCTCTGCTGATGTTCAGGTGTATATCAGTATGTAGTGTCTCTACTTTAAAGAGTCCTCTCCTGCTGATGTTCAGGTGTATATCAGTATGTAGTGTCTCTACTTTAAAGAGTCCTCTCCAGCTGATGTTCAGGTGTATATCAGTGTGTAGAGTCTCTACTTTAAAGAGTCCTCTCCTGCTGATGTTCAGGTGTATATCAGTATTTAGTGTCTCTAATTTAAAGAGTCCTCTCTGCTGATGATCAGGTGTATATCAGTACGTAGTGTCTCTACTTTAAAGAGTCCTCTCCTGCTGATGTTCAGGTGTATATCAGCATGTAGTGTCTCTACTTTAAAGAGTCCTCTCCTGCTGATGTTCAGGTGTATATCAGTATGTAGTGTCTCTACTTTAAAGAGTCCTCTCCTGCTGATGTTCAGGTGTATATCAGTGTGTAGAGTCTCTACTTTAAAGAGTCCTCTCCTGCTGATGTTCAGGTGTATATCAGTATTTAGTGTCTCTACTTTAAAGAGTCCTCTCTGCTGATGTTCAGATGTATATCAGCGTGTAGTGTCTCTACTTTAAAGAGTCCTCTCCTGCTGATGTTCAGGTGTATATCAGTATGTAGTGTCTCTGCTTTAAAGAGTCCTCTCCTGCTGATGCTCAGGTGTATATCAGTATGTAGTGTCTCTACTTTAAAGAGTCCTCTCCTGCTGATGTTCAGGTGTATATCAGTATGTAGTGTCTCTACTTTAAAGAGTCCTCTCCTGCTGATGTTCAGGTGTATATCAGTATGTAGTGCCTCTACTTTAAAGAGTCCTCTCCTCTGATGTTCAGGTGTATATCAGTATGTAGTGTCTCTACTTTAAAGAGTCCTCTCCAGCTGATGTTCAGGTGTATATCAGTATGTAGTGCCTCTACTTTAAAGAGTCCTCTCCTGCTGATGTTCAGGTGTATATCAGTGTGTAGTGTCTCTACTTTAAAGAGTCCTCTCCTGATGATGTTCAGGTGTATATCAGTATGTAGTGTCTCTACTTTAAAGAGTCCTCTCCTGCTGATGTTCAGGTGTATATCAGTATGTGGTGTCTCTACTTTAAAGAGTCCTCTCCTGCTGATGTTCAGGTGTATATCAGTATGTAGTGTCTCTACTTTAAAGAGTCCTCTCCTGCTGATGTTCAGGTGTATATCAGTATGTAGTGTCTCTACTTTAAAGAGTCCTCTCTGCTGATGTTCAGGTGTATATCAGTATGTAGTGTCTCTACTTTAAAGAGTCCTCTCCTGCTGATGTTCAGGTGTATATCAGTATGTAGTGTCTCTACTTTAAAGAGTCCTCTCCTGCTGATGTTCAGGTGTATATCAGTGTGTAGAGTCTCTACTTTAAAGAGTCCTCTCCTGCTGATGTTCAGGTGTATATCAGTATTTAGTGTCTCTACTTTAAAGAGTCCTCTCTGCTGATGATCAGGTGTATATCAGTACGTAGTGTCTCTACTTTAAAGAGTCCTCTCCTGCTGATGTTCAGGTGTATATCAGCATGTAGTGTCTCTACTTTAAAGAGTCCTCTCCTGCTGATGTTCAGGTGTATATCAGTATGTAGTGTCTCTACTTTAAAGAGTCCTCTCCTGCTGATGTTCAGGTGTATATCAGTGTGTAGAGTCTCTACTTTAAAGAGTCCTCTCCTGCTGATGTTCAGGTGTATATCAGTATTTAGTGTCTCTACTTTAAAGAGTCCTCTCTGCTGATGTTCAGATGTATATCAGCGTGTAGTGTCTCTACTTTAAAGAGTCCTCTCCTGCTGATGTTCAGGTGTATATCAGTATGTAGTGTCTCTGCTTTAAAGAGTCCTCTCCTGCTGATGCTCAGGTGTATATCAGTATGTAGTGTCTCTACTTTAAAGAGTCCTCTCCTGCTGATGTTCAGGTGTATATCAGTATGTAGTGTCTCTACTTTAAAGAGTCCTCTCCTGCTGATGTTCAGGTGTATATCAGTATGTAGTGCCTCTACTTTAAAGAGTCCTCTCCTGCTGATGTTCAGGTGTATATCAGTATGTAGTGTCTCTACTTTAAAGAGTCCTCTCCTGCTGATGTTCAGGTGTATATCAGTATGTAGTGCCTCTACTTTAAAGAGTCCTCTCCTGCTGATGTTCAGGTGTATATCAGTATGTAGTGTCTCTACTTTAAAGAGTCCTCTCCTGATGATGTTCAGGTGTATATCAGTATGTAGTGTCTCTACTTTAAAGAGTCCTCTCCTGCTGATGTTCAGGTGTATATCAGTATGTGGTGTCTCTACTTTAAAGAGTCCTCTCCTGCTGATGTTCAGGTGTATATCAGTATGTAGTGTCTCTACTTTAAAGAGTCCTCTCCTGCTGATGTTCAGGTGTATATCAGTATGTAGTGTCTCTACTTTAAAGAGTCCTCTCCTGCTGATGTTCAGGTGTATATCAGTGTGTAGTGTCTCTACTTTAAAGAGTCCTCTCCTGCTGATGTTCAGGTGTATATCAGTATTTAGTGTCTCTACTTTAAAGAGTCCTCTCTGCTGATGTTCAGGTGTATATCAGTATGTAGTGTCTCTACTTTAAAGAGTCCTCTCCTGCTGATGTTCAGGTGTATATCAGTATGTAGTGTCTCTGCTTTAAAGAGTCCTCTCCTGCTGATGTTCAGGTGTATATCAGTATGTAGTGTCTCTACTTTAAAGAGTCCTCTCCTGCTGATGTTCAGGTGTATATCAGTATGTAGTGTCTCTACTTTAAAGAGTCCTCTCCTGCTGATGTTCAGGTGTATATCAGTATGTAGTGTCTCTACTTTAAAGAGTCCTCTCCTCTGATGTTCAGGTGTATATCAGTATGTAGTGTCTCTACTTTAAAGAGTCCTCTCCTGCTGATGTTCAGGTGTATATCAGTATGTAGTGCCTCTACTTTAAAGAGTCCTCTCCAGCTGATGTTCAGGTGTATATCAGTGTGTAGTGTCTCTACTTTAAAGAGTCCTCTCCTGATGATGTTCAGGTGTATATCAGTATGTAGTGTCTCTACTTTAAAGAGTCCTCTCCTGCTGATGTTCAGGTGTATATCAGTATGTAGTGTCTCTACTTTAAAGAGTCCTCTCCTGCTGATGTTCAGGTGTATATCAGTATGTAGTGTCTCTACTTTAAAGAGTCCTCTCCTGCTGATGTTCAGGTGTATATCAGTATGTAGCGTCTCTACTTTAAAGAGTCCTCTCCTGCTGATGTTCATAGTATAAAGTGGTTTTCCTGACCTCTGAACTTCGATGGTTCCCATGGTTTCATAAGCGAAGTCACATTTGGTGTCGATCTCGATCGCCTTGCTGATGAGATCCAGCCCGAGGTCCAGGTCCTGTTTCCACTGCAGCTGCAGCAACCTGCACACACGTCCAATCAGATCATCAGCATCAACGTCAGTATGCCTTCATATTTTAAAGGATGGATTACTGACCCCTTGTGGACATATGTGGTAGCGTTGTCTGGTTCCAGTTCGATG
This sequence comes from Champsocephalus esox, assembly GCA_036324585.1. NCBI lineage: Eukaryota > Metazoa > Chordata > Actinopteri > Perciformes > Channichthyidae > Champsocephalus > Champsocephalus esox. The sequence goes on from CM070484.1 coordinate 46,424,236, forward strand.
CACTTGTCGTACATCTCGTCGGCTTTTCCAAACTGCTGCTGATCGGTCAGAGCCTGGAGACAAACGTAAAAACACATGTTGATGAAGAGACATGGAGAAGAGGGGACACATGTTGATGTAGAAGAGACATGGAGAAGAGGGGACACATGTTGATGTAGAAGAGACACGGAGAAGAGGGGACACATGTTGATGTAGAAGAGACATGGAGAAGAGAGGACACATGTTGATGTAGAAGAGACATGGAGAAGAGGGGACACATGTTGATGTAGAAGAGACATGGAGAAGAGGGGACACATGTTGATGTAGAAGAGACATGAGAAGAGGGGACACATGTTGATGGAGAAGAGGGGACACATGTTGATGGAGAAGAGGGGACACATGTTGATGTAGGAGAGACATGGAGAAGAGGGGACACATGTTGATGTAGAAGAGACATGAAGAAGAGGGGACACATGTTGATGGAGAAGAGGGGACACATGTTGATGGAGAAGAGGGGACACATGTTGATGTAGAAGAGACATGGAGAAGAGGGGACACATGTTGATGTAGAAGAGACATGAAGAAGAGGGGACACATGTTGATGAAGAAGAGACATGGAGAAGAGGGGACACATGTTGATGTAGAAGAGACATGAAGAAGAGGGGACACATGTTGATGAAGAAGAGACATGAAGAAGAGGGGACACATGTTGATGGAGAAGAGGGGACACATGTTGATGTAGAAGAGACATGGAGAAGAGGGGACACATGTTGATGTAGAAGAGACATGGAGAAGAGGGGACACATGTTGATGTAGAAGAGACATGAAGAAGAGGGGACACATGTTGATGTAGAAGAGACATGGAGAAGAGGGGACACATGTTGATGTAGAGGAGACATGAGAAGAGGGGACACATGTTGATGTAGAAGAGACATGGAGAAGAGGGGACACATGTTGATGTAGAAGAGACATGGAGAAGAGGGGACACATGTTGATGTGGAAGAGACATGGAGAAGAGGGGACACATGTTGATGTAGAAGAGACATGGAAGGAGAGGGGACACATGTTGATGTAGAGGAGACATGGAAGGAGAGGGGACACATGTTGATGTAGAGGAGACAGGAAGGAGAGGGGACACGCAGTGTGTGTTCTGTACCTGAGCGTACAGAGCGTACCCCTCCGCACACTTCGGGAACCTCCGGATCACGTCCTCGAACCCGTCCATGGCCGTCTGCACCTGAGACGAGTTGTTCCCCGTGTACGCCTGTCGGTACTGAACAACAGCAGGAGACACAACGCAGGACATGAAGCAGCGTCCACCCCACAGGACGCCTGCACCCTGTGAAGGACATCAAGGTGGAGGACGCTCTCTAGATGTCTTACCAGAGCGAAGCACTTCTGAGCCTGAGCGAGAGCCGAGTCCGGCCTCAGGATGATGCACTCATCGAAGTCTCCCACCGCCTCGTCCACCTGGTCCAGAAGGATCTTCAGCTGAGAGGAGACACAGCAGGTACATCAACACCGCATCCACCTGTCCTCTGTGGAGGGACACATCAGGTGCATCCACCTGTCCTCTGTGGAGGGACACATCAGGTGCATCCACCTGTCCTCTGTGGAGGGACACATCAGGTGCATCCACCTGTCCTCTGTGGAGGGACACATCAGGTGCATCCACCTGTCCTCTGTGGAGGGACACACAGGTGTACCTACCTGTCCTCTGTGGTGGTAAACGTCGGGGTTGCGTGTGTCGATGTCGGCGGCCATGTTGAAGTCCTGAGTGGAGAGCATGGGCTGCTGCTGCTGCATGTACATGCTGCCTCGCTTTATCAGGGCGTTCGCTTTGAGCTGCAGAGAGAGAGAGGGGACAGGTGAGAGAGAGAGGACAGAGAGAGAGGGGACAGGTGAGAGAGGGGACAGAGAGAGAGAGGGGACAGGTGAGAGAGAGAGAGGGGACAGGTGAGAGAGAGAGGACAGAGAGAGAGGGGACAGGTGAGAGAGAGAGAGGGGACAGGTGAGAGAGGGGACAGGTGAGAGAGAGGACAGAGAGAGAGAGAGGACAGAGAGAGGGGACAGGTGAGGACAGAGAGAGAGGGGACAGGTGAGGACAGAGAGAGAGGACAGGTGAGAGAGAGAGGACAGAGAGAGAGAGAGAGGGGACAGGTGAGAGAGAGAGGGGACAGGTGAGAGAGCGAGGACAGAGAGAGAGGGGACAGGTGAGAGAGAGAGGACAGAGAGAGAGGGGACAGGTGAGAGAGAGGACAGAGAGAGAGAGGACAGAGAGAGAGGGGACAGGTGAGGACAGAGAGAGAGGACAGGTGAGAGAGGGGACAGAGAGAGGGACAGGTGAGGACAGAGAGAGGGGACAGGTGAGGACAGAGAGAGGGGACAGGTGAGACAGAGAGAGGGGACAGGTGAGGACAGAGAGAGAGGGGACAGGTGAGGACAGAGAGAGAGGGGACAGGTGAGAGAGAGAGGACAGAGAGAGAGGGGACAGGTGAGAGAGAGGACAGAGAGAGAGAGAGGACAGAGAGAGAGGGGACAGGTGAGGACAGAGAGAGAGGGGACAGGTGAGGACAGAGAGAGAGGACAGGTGAGAGAGGGGACAGAGAGAGGGGACAGGTGAGGACAGAGAGAGGGGACAGGTGAGGACAGAGAGAGAGGGGACAGGTGAGGACAGAGAGAGAGGGGACAGGTGAGAGAGAGAGGACAGAGAGAGAGGGGACAGGTGAGAGAGAGGACAGAGAGAGAGAGAGGACAGAGAGAGAGGGGACAGGTGAGGACAGAGAGAGAGGGGACAGGTGAGGACAGAGAGAGAGGACAGGTGAGAGAGGGGACAGAGAGAGGGGACAGGTGAGGACAGAGAGAGAGGGGACAGGTGAGGACAGAGAGAGAGGGGTACTGCATCCTGGTGAAATGTAATGTCGTGTGTTTGAGGTCAGCGCTGCCAGCAGCCACCGGACGGCGTGCGAGCGCCTGAGCAGGTGTGTTTGTGCCGAGCCCCTCGGTGGCCAATCGCGGAAATGGATATCGGGAAATGTTTCAACGCAAACATTAAAACACCCGCAAAGATCAGGTAACAACGAGTGCGCTGCGACGGTTGGAGAAGTGATGGGCGCCGGAAGCGAGCAGCGCCAGGCGATATGTCAGAAACATCGCAATTCGATTTTGGGAGAAAAAAAAATCTAATTGCGATTTTTCTGACAAATTTGCGATATTTATTTTTAAGCGACCCGACGGAAGGTTATTGTAAAATGCGACCATATCGATAGGAAGGTCGCATCAACGCGCTCCGTCTCCAGCGCCCCGCAGCTTTAAAGTCGAGCTCCAGTCTGAGGTTCTCCCTGATGTGGAAACACGGGATGGAGCGTCGCTGACCTGACTCAGAGCGTCTGAAGCTCCGCTGGAAGCCCGTCTGGAGAGAGCAGGCACTTTCAGAGATACTTGGCGGGTGAGACGATGCGGTTCGATAATCGCACCGTCTCGAACGCGATTTGATTTTAAATCGATTAATCGTTCAGCCCTACTCCTGAGCGGTTCCTCGTATTCTGGTCAGAGGAATGGGGATCGCGACAGAGCGGCTGTGCGCACCTTGACGCTGGCGTCCGGCATGTCGATGACGCGGTCCAGGTCCGGCTGCGCGGACGTGGCGTTCCCGATCAGCAGGAAGAAGGTGGCGCGCAGCAGCAGCGCCTCGGCCGTGAAGCGTCCTCCCAGCTCCACCTCCTTGCTGCACTCGCTGATGATCTTATCGTAGTTCTCCTCCTCCATGAACTGCTTCGCCTTCAGGTAGCCCGAGCTGAGGACAGAGACAGAGACATCAGGAGGACACTCAGACAGGGGACACATCAGGAGGAGACTCAGACAGGAGACACATCAGGAGGAGACTCAGACAGGAGACGGAGACACATCAGGAGGGGACAGAGACATCAGGAGGAGACTCAGACAGGAGACAGAAACACATCAGGAGGGGACAGAGACATCAGGAGGAGACTCAGACAGGAGACAGAGAGACACATCAGGAGGAGACAGAGACATCAGGAGGGGACTCAGACGGGAGACAGACACATCAGGAGGAGACAGAGACAGAGACACATCAGGAGGAGACTCAGACATCAGGAGGGGACTCAGACGGGAGACAGACACATCAGGAGGGGACAGAGACAGAGACACATCAGGAGGAGACTCAGACAGAGACACATCAGGAGGGGACAGAGACAGGAGAATAGGTCCACAGAGACAGAGAACATGCATGCAGTGGGGTAGGGTCTCTGACCTCTCCGTGACCTCGGCCGTCTCGCCCTCTTTGTCCTTGTCCTCGTCCTTCTTCTCGCCCTTCTGCAGCGGCTGTGAGATGATGTCGTCGGTGAAGGAGCTGAAGTAGGACTTGATGAACTGAGGAGACGGCATCATGGGCTCTCGGTTCTGAAGCAGAGAGAGAGGGGGGTTACTGAGAGGGTCCGGAGGAGGTGAGGTGAGGAGAGAGAGAGAGAGAGAGAGAGAGAGAGAGAGAGGAGAGAGAGAGAGAGAGAGAGAGAGAGAGAGAGAGAGAGAGAGAGAGAGGGAGGTGAGGAGAGAGAGAGGGGTTACTGAGAGGGTCCGGAGGAGGTGAGGAGGCGAGGAGATGAGGGAGGGTCACCTTGTACTTGTCCTTGGCCTTCTCCTTGCCCAGCTGCTTCAGCACCTTGTCAGCCAGCAGCATGCTCTGCTGGTTCTGGAAAGCTTCCAGGATGCACACCGCTGTGACGTCTGCACACACACACACACACACACACACAGCAGCCGGCTCAGACAGGGCGAGTAAGGGGCCGCTAAGCGCCCAATGGGGTCCTGACAGACTCAACCAATCAGCACAGAGCGAGAGCTCCTCCGTGACGAAGGCCTGAGTCTCTCCTCGCTCAGAGGCTCCTGACCTAAAGCCCTGACACAGGGTACAGTGTTGGGCTGCTGCTAGCGTTAGCGCAGCTCGTTCCTCGTCTCATCGCTAGCATCTAGGGCTGAACGATTAATCGATATTAAATCGCAGGCTTTGATTCGAGATGATGCGATTATCAAATCGCATCATCTCGAATCAAAGCCTGCGATTTTTTTTAACTTGTGCTGTGGTGCTGTGCTCCACATGCACCAGCCGTTGTTAACCAATCAGAAGTGGCCCCATGATAGCAGGTGATAGACGGATTGATCCAGACGGCTTCCAGCGGAGCTTCAGATGGTCTGGTGAACGCTCTGAGTCAGGTCAGAGACGCTCCATCCCGTGTTTCTACATCAGGGAGAGTCTCTACTGGAGCTCGACTTTAGAGCAACGCAAGTTTCACGTAACTTTAGTTCTTTCACTCGTAGCTCGGGGCGCTGGAGACAGGAGTACGTTGACACGACCTTCCTAGCCGGAGTTATGGCCGCATTTTACAATAAACTTCCATTGGGTCGCTTACAAATAAATATCGCAATTCGAATCGCAATATTTGTCAGAAAAATCGCAATTAGATTTTTTCCCAAAATCGTGCGGCCCTGCTAGCATCCTTCATTAGTTAAAAGCACCAGGATGTGAAGGTGCGTGGATCAAACTGGACGAACGTGTGGTGCATGGCGACGCTGCTGAGGCGGCAACCGGAGAGAAACGACTCCGACAGGTTTATTATCACACATGACACCGGACTGACCTTCCAGGCACTCCCTCCGGTTCTCCAGCTTCTCCAGGGCTTTGGCCCTCCGGAACAGAGCCTTGATGTACCGAGGGTTCATGTCCACGGCCTGAGAGCAGTCCTGCACCACCTCGGCCCACTTCATCTGCAGGGTCAAACCAGAGCTCGTTAGGAACATGTTACGACCTCGCCAAGACACTTTCAAGACCCTTTAAGGACCTCGCCAAGACACTTTCAAGACCCTTTAAGGACCTCGCCAAGACACTTTCAAGACCCTTTAAGGACCTCGCCAAGACACTTTCAAGACCCTTTAAGGACCTCGCCAAGACACTTTCAAGACCCTTTAAGGACCTCGCCAAGACACTTTCAAGACCCTTTAAGGACCTCGCCAAGACACTTTCAAGACCCTTTAAGGACCTCGCCAAGACACTTTCAAGACCCTTTAAGGACCTCGCCAAGACACTTTCAAGACCCTTTAAGGACCTCGCCAAGACACTTTCAAGACCCTTTAAGGACCTCGCCAAGACACTTTCAAGACCCTTTAAGGACCTCGCCAAGACACTTTCAAGACCCTTTAAGGACCTCGCCAAGACACTTTCAAGACCCTTTAAGGACCTCGCCAAGACACTTTCAAGACCCTTTAAGGACCTCGCCAAGACACTTTCAAGACCCTTTAAGGACCTCGCCAAGACACTTTCAAGACCCTTTAAGGACCTCGCCAAGACACTTTCAAGACCCTTTAAGGACCTCGCCAAGACACTTTCAAGACCCTTTAAGGACCTCGCCAAGACACTTTCAAGACCCTTTAAGGACCTCGCCAAGACACTTTCAAGACCCTTTAAGGACCTCGCCAAGACACTTTCAAGACCCTTTAAGGACCTCGCCAAGACACTTTTAAGACCCTTTAAGGACCTCGCCAAGACACTTTCAAGACACTTTCAAGACCTTGTTAAGACCTTGTCAATAACTTGTCAAGACCTTTATGAATGCTAATGAAGTATGACATACATACTGGAAAACATGAGTAAATAAGTTTGAATGAGAATCAGACTCCAGATTCAGAGAACATGGTTTTAAAGCGCTCACCTTCATTGCTTCTATATTATTCATATCCATGTATAGTGTTTACAGTCCACCGGTGCTTGGGCCCAGGTTGGTTTAGTGAATATAAAGTTACCCGGTGCAGACTAGGCCCTGCTATGAGGAGCAACTTCTGATGCAGCTATCCCTAAATTACAACTTAAAAAATGAAATGACATCCATTTAAAGACTTTTAAAGGATCACTGAGAACCTGCAGAGAGTCGCCCACACATCGACCAGAGACTGCTGCGAGCTGAGAGTCGCCCACACATCGACTAGAGACTGCTGCTAGCTGAGAGTCGCCCACACATCGACCAGAGACTGCTGCTAGCTGAGAGTCGCCCACACATCGACCAGAGACTGCTGCGAGCTGAGAGTCGCCCACACATCGACCAGAGACTGCTGCTAGCTGAGAGTCGCCCACACATCGACCAGAGACTGCTGCTAGCTGAGAGTCGCCCACACATCGACCAGAGACTGCTGCTAGCTGAGAGTCGCCCACACATCGACCAGAGACTGCTGCTAGCTGAGAGTCGCCCACACATCGCCCAGAGACTGCTGCTAGCTGAGAGTCGCCCACACATCGACCAGAGACTGCTGCTAGCTGAGAGTCGCCCACACATCGACCAGAGACTGCTGCTAGCTGAGAGTCGCCCACACACTGCTGCTAGCTGAGAGTCGCCCACACATCGCCCAGAGACTGCTGCGAGCTGAGAGTCGCCCACACATCGCCCAGAGACTGCTGCGAGCTGAGAGTCGCCCACACATCGACTAGAGACTGCCGCTAGCTGAGAGTCGCCCACACATCGACTAGAGACTGCTGCTAGCTGAGAGTCGCCCACACATCGCCCAGAGACTGCCGCTAGCTGAGAGTCGCCCACACATCGACTAGAGACTGCCGCTAGCTGAGAGTCGCCCACACATTGCCGCTAGCTGAGAGTCGCCCACACATCGCCCAGAGACTGCTGCTAGCTGAGAGTCGCCCACACATCGCCCAGAGACTGCCGCTAGCTGAGAGTCGCCCACACATCGACTAGAGACTGCTGCTAGCTGAGAGTCGCCCACACATTGCCGCTAGCTGAGAGTCGCCCACACATCGCCCAGAGACTGCTGCTAGCTGAGAGTCGCCCACACATTGCCCAGAGACTGCCGCTAGCTGAGAGTCGCCCACACATCGCCCAGAGACTGCTGCTAGCTGAGAGTCGCCCACACATCGACTAGAGACTGCCGCTAGCTGAGAGTCGCCCACACATCGACTAGAGACTGCTGCTAGCTGAGAGTCGCCCACACATCGCCCAGAGACTGCTGCTAGCTGAGAGTCGCCCACACATCGACTAGAGACTGCCGCTAGCTGAGAGTCGCCCACACATCGACTAGAGACTGCTGCTAGCTGAGAGTCGCCCACACATTGCCGCTAGCTGAGAGTCGCCCACACATCGCCCAGAGACTGCTGCTAGCTGAGAGTCGCCCACACATTGCCCAGAGACTGCCGCTAGCTGAGAGTCGCCCACACATCGCCCAGAGACTGCTGCGAGCTGAGAGTCGCCCACACATCGGCCAGAGACTGCTGCTAGCTGAGAGTCGCCCACACATCGCCCAGAGACTGCCGCTAGCTGAGAGTCGTCCACACATCGCCCAGAGACTGCTGCTAGCTGAGAGTCGCCCACACATCGCCCAGAGACTGCTGCTAGCTGAGAGTCGCCCACACATCGACTAGAGACTGCCGCTAGCTGAGAGTCGCCCACACATCGACTAGAGACTGCTGCTAGCTGAGAGTCGCCCACACATTGCCGCTAGCTGAGAGTCGCCCACACATCGCCCAGAGACTGCTGCTAGCTGAGAGTCGCCCACACATTGCCCAGAGACTGCCGCTAGCTGAGAGTCGCCCACACATCGCCCAGAGACTGCTGCGAGCTGAGAGTCGCCCACACATCGGCCAGAGACTGCTGCTAGCTGAGAGTCGCCCACACATCGCCCAGAGACTGCCGCTAGCTGAGAGTCGTCCACACATCGCCCAGAGACTGCTGCTAGCTGAGAGTCGCCCACACATCGCCCAGAGACTGCTGCTAGCTGAGAGTCGCCCAGAGACTGCTGCTAGCTGAGAGTCGCCCACACATCGCCCAGAGACTGCCGCTAGCTGAGAGTCGCCCACACATCGCCCAGAGACTGCCGCTAGCTGAGAGTCGCCCACACATCGCCCAGAGACTGCTGCGAGCTGAGAGTCGCCCACACATCGACCAGAGACTGCTGCTAGCTGAGAGTCGCCCACACATCGCCCAGAGACTGCTGCTAGCTGAGTCGCCCACACATCGCCCAGAGACTGCTGCTCGCTGAGAGTCGCCCACACATCGCCCAGAGACTGCTGCTAGCTGAGTCGCCCAGAGACTGCTGCTAGCTGAGAGTCGCCCACACATCGACCAGAGACTGCTGCGAGCTGAGAGTCGCCCACACATCGACCAGAGACTGCTGCTAGCTGAGTCGCCCACACATCGCCCAGAGACTGCTGCTCGCTGAGAGTCGCCCACACATCGCCCAGAGACTGCTGCTCGCTGAGAGTCGCCCACACATCGCCCAGAGACTGCTGCTAGCTGAGTCGCCCAGAGACTGCTGCTAGCTGAGAGTCGCCCACACATCGACCAGAGACTGCTGCTAGCTGAGTCGCCCAGAGACTGCTGCTAGCTGAGAGTCGCCCACACATCGCCCAGAGACTGCTGCTAGCTGAGAGTCGCCCACACATCGCCCAGAGACTGCTGCGAGCTGAGAGTCGCCCACACATCGACCAGATGTCTTTATTGACTTGTGAGCGTCTGAAGCCAGTTCCTTATCTCTGAACCTCGGGCGGAGGTTAGCGTGTCGTGAGGCCGGGTATAGCTTTGATCTGCTCGGGCTTCCAAACAGGAGCGAACCCAAACCCTGAACATCCTCTGAGGATCTGATAAAGTTGGTCAGACTGCAATCATCTTCACTTCGTCACTTTCCCCAGATATCTTTATTGCCTTGCGTCTGAAGCCAGTTCCTCATCTCTGAACCCGTTCAGCCCGAGCCCGTGTTTCAGGCCTCGGGCTCCAACAGGACTTTCCCAGAACAAAGGACCAGATCTTCTGAAAGGGGAACATTAATAATCTTTGTCCTCAAAGCAACGATGAACCTGTGAGTGGGATGTGGAGAAGTCAGAATCAATATAGATGTTTTTATTTTAAAGTAAATTCGGAACACAGTAAAAAAAAATGTAACCGATTGTGTCCGTGACTCATCAGGGAGGGTCCCGAGCCCGGTGTTAGACGGGCCCCGGGGCTGAATTATTAAAGACCGTGGTACCGTCAAGCTCCGATGTTATCGGTCTTTTTATCGGTACTGGAGACATTAAAAAATATATGTCATGTGTTATTGCTACACAAACATTATATTGCAGTTTTAGTTTCGCCAACTCCGTTTCTAATTCGCATAAAGACTGCAAAATGCGTCTGATTATTTTTAGTATTCTCGATCTTTCCAATCCAGACGAGATCTCTCGCCCCGTCTGTGTGCGAGGGGGCGGGGCTGCTACACACACACACGCTGCCACACACACACACAGCTGCCACACACACACACACAGGTTTTGTGTGTGTTTTGTTCACAATGTGTTTAGTTAGTTGACCTTCTTTGTTTCTCCAAAAGAACCGATGAGAGTACCGTTAAAGGACCGGGCCGATAAGCGGTATCGATAAAAGTAGTAGTACCGTTAAAACCTTAACGATACCCATCCCTACTCATTATAGTGAAAACCGCCTTGGATGACGGGATGGTAGACTAAAAGCTTTAAGAATCCAAACTACAACATATAAAAGTACCCTGTATTAGAGAGATTTAGAAAAGAAACACTTCGGGGTCATCTGGGTGGATTCTCCGTTCCTCTGGAACCCCCCTCGCTCGATTTGGATGATTGCCATCTCGGTCTAACCGTCTGAGCCGATGGAACCGAGGGGAAGTTCCTAAAGTCCATCTGGACATCACCCATCGGTGAACGAGTGCTGCGTAGCCAGAATGCTGCGTAGCTACCGTTAGCAGCTAATATGAAATCTCCGTTTCAGACATAAATAAGGAGGGAATCATTTCAAAGCGACACCGACACATTGGATTAACCCTCAGCAGCGTTTCTATCGTTTTAATGCCATTGAACACGACTTTCGATCAGAACACCAAGGCGAGACGATCTCCCGTGAAGCTACGTGTTCTGATCGCTCAGTGATGAAACTACGCCTGAATAATCTGTGGAACCTCGGCTTCAATCGGACATCTTGTTTGTGCAGCTACGATAAGTAATACGGGCATTCTTACCTTGAGTTCTGTGCCAAGTGTGTTAGCATCTGTTAGCATCTTGTGCTTGGACGATATGAACCGTTTTTACGGAAACAGTTAGCTGAGATTCTAGCCGATGCGAGTATGACACATCGATAGGTTTTTAAATATTAAGAAGCCCCGAGACACAGTTTCGTGAAAAAACTACCCGCAGTGAACGCCCCCTCCATTTATCATCAAACCCCGAAGAGCCCCCCGTAGAGACACCCTGAAACCACGGGATGACCGGAGAGAGAGCCAGCAGAACTGCCTTCTCATCAATACACCCCGAACGATGTCCTGCATTCCCCATCAAATCAACATGAGGAACTTCCCCACCCCAGAACAAAGATGCATCCTTGGGGGAATTTAACGGCTTTAAAATATGGATTTGAAGTCCATCTGCTACGAGGATAAAGGGAACAGCCTTGACTGTTTGAAAGGAGACATCAGACCAGATTTAAATCTAAATTGTCAGACATTTTAAAAGACCTTCGATATCAAAAACTGCATTTCAAGACCTTTCAAGGATCCTGATGAATCTCGTTTGTAATGATGCTGCAAGGACTTCATGTTTTAAGATGAAGCTCGATCAAAGTGAAGCTGCTTCCAAATCATTCTCCATGTTAACAAAAGCTTCTGCACGGATTTCAAGTAGGGATGCACGATAATTATCGGCCCGATATTAGGAATTATGACGTCATCCCGATAAACCGATAACAGTATTAATAGCCCCGATAATATACAATATATTTTTTGGATGGGTTGGGATGAGGGGCGCTTGTTTTTCACTCGGCTCCTCCCGTTGTGCCAGTGCTGTGGTGTTAGTGGTTTAGGAAGAGGGGAGTTCTTCACAAATCCAGCGCTCCCTAATACTTCGACCTGATCAGTCACCTGAAACATCGCCATCGCTACGATGGTGTGTTAAAAGCGTACGAAGACAATAATACAATACTGTGTGTGTGTGTGTGTGTGTGTGTGTGTGTGTGTGTGTGTGTGTGTGTGTGAGAGAGATGTCCCGCTGTCTGCTTCCTGCACCAAGTCAAGTGCTCGGTGCAGTTGTGTGGATAGAGCGCTCCTCTGTTTTCATTTAAACAGCTCCTTATATCCGTTAGCGCAGCTAGCTAGCACCAGATGCTAACAACAACAATGCACGTAAGGTCTCTCTCTTGCTCGCTCGGACCACACGCACACACACCCTCCCGGTCCTCCCGATGGCCAGTCGGTGCCTGCCGGTGAGCGTGGAAGTGTGGTCTGCCACAAGCGGGCGGCAGGAGCGGGGCTGTCAGCATCAGCGTGTAGATGGTATTCTAAACTCGATGCTCTGAAGCTACGGGGCGGCCGAGGGAAAAAATACACATGCGTTAATCGCGTTAAAATAATTAGTGGCGTTAATTATTTTTTGTTTGTTATCGGTATCGGTCTTGAGAAGCAGGAAGTTATCGGTATCGGTTTAACAAACCAATATCGTGCATCCCTAGTATTATCCTCAAAGATGTACGTTTGACTTGTGATTGTACTGTTAACTACAGAAGGCTTACAGCGGACATGGTATTATCTGTGACCGTTAACATGTGAAGAGAGTCTGACCTGCTGCTCGTAGGCGGCCGCTCTGTTCTGGTAGAAGGTGGACAGGTCGGTCTTCTGCTCCGTGGGGCACAGCGCGATGGCCTCCGTGTAGCACTGGATGGCGTTCTCATACTTCCCAGCCTTGAAGTATTTGTTGCCCTTGTTCTTCGCTGCCTGGGCGCGGTCCAACGGGCTCTGAGCGAGAGGGGGAAGAAACAGTTTCATCAGAACCAGGGTCATCTCCAGGTGGGTTCACACGTACGAGGAACCTGGCGTGGGGCTTCAAAGTCAAACAAAACGAAACACAGATAGCGAACTATATTAAGAACACATTACACAACAAATATATAATTAACGCACAACGCAAGACACCGAAGCAGCCGTCTTAGTTTATTATATCCACGGGGCGATTGACAAAATACAAAAAAATGTAGATGTCAAGATCTCTGGCTTTAGCAGCAGCCGATAACAAATGATCCTGATCAGGGGTTTCTCGAAGGATACAGCATGACGGCACTTTGGTCTAAATTAGGCCCCGCCCACTTTCAGGTGAACATGCTGCATCAGAGAGAAGCTGGATACGATCGTGTCCTCACGTCTTAAAGCTGCAGAGCCATACGTCGCTCCTCAAACAACAAATAAACCCAGGTTTCTTTACGGAGAGAAGGAACTCGGAAGTCTCAGCGTCGACACACCGAGAGCCAAAGCCGTCTCTGGCGTCCGGCGCTCCGCTCGATGCTCATCGTCCAACATGTATATCCAGGGTCTCTGCACCCTGGAGTCACATGGAAGACCTTTGAAGACCCTTCCCATACGCTAAGACCTCATCTCCACCTGGAGCTCTAACCGGTTACCATGGCGACACACTTCACCTCACATTGACTACACACGGTACTGATCGTCCTTCCTCCTGATCTTCCAACCATTTGGACGCAGACTTGCATTTCCCCCACCGTCCGGGACGTGTTATTAACGATATCGGACAAGTAGATCTTTCAATCGACTCGTCCGGCGGACAGGTGGCGTTTTTCGCCCTCATTTATTACAAGTTATCGATGAATTCAGTTACAAAAGGCAGAAGACATTCGCAAATTGTCCGCGTGTTAGCTCCCGTGTTGTTAATATTGATGCATCTCCTTTATGGAGGGAAGCAGCCTGTCTGTCCTCGCGCTGTCCTCACATCCCGGACCCCCAGACTCGGAGCACAGGGATGTCAGTATTGTTGATGAAGCAGGGTATAGAAAGTACATTATTGAGATGAAAATACTATTTATTTCCTTTTACACACAGTGAGCAGCTGCAGGACGCGTGTAAGCTGCACGCGTCCTTGAGTTGTAGAAAGCGCTAGGCCTTAGGCTGTACATATAATGTGTGGTGGGACTGCGTCTCCCAGCAGGCTGCAGTGGAGCATCAGAGGACACTGGGCCAACTGTACATTCTCAAACTGCCCCACGTAGAGCTAACTAAACAATGCAGAGATTATTTTTATATAATTGTATCAATAACCGTAAGAAATTAAACCGCATGAAGTGATTTGTGAATGGGAATACAGATCTGACTTAATGTTTTCATAAATATATCTTTCTCCCAGTTTGTCACGGGACTTATTTACTCTCTCAAAGATCCGGAATCGAGAACCAAAAATAACCGGAATCGAAAAGCAGAACCGGAATCGTTAAAATCCAAACGATACCCAACCCTACGTGTGAAGCAGTACCATCTCACCGCTCACTCACGTTAGCGGTGCCGTAAAAACCGTGGGAACGTGTAAAATACGAAGAAGATTCCAGTGGCCCAGATTTGTGTCCATTCTGGACGAGAGACAAATGTATTGGGACAAGGACATCGCCAAACTCACTTGTCCACGGACGAGTGCTCTCTAAACACTTTTTCTCACATGGCCCCAAAACGATGTTGCTTAGCAACCGGCGTAAACTGACCTCCGCGCTATCGAGCAGTGAGCGCGCGACGTCCCGTTCAGGTGACGTCACATCCAACGGGACGCCATCACTAAACCTCTGGACCCTTCAGACACTTGAGGACACGACCTCTCTGGACCCTCAGACACTTGAGGACACGACCTCTCTGGACCCTCAGACACTTGAGAGCACGACCTCTGTGGACCCTTCAGACACTTGAGGACACGACCTCTCTGGACCCTCAGACACTTGAGAGCACGACCTCTGTGGACCCTTCAGACACTTGAGGACACGACCTCTCTGGACCCTCAGACACTTGAGAGCACGACCTCTGTGGACCCTTCAGACACTTGAGGACACGACCTCTCTGGACCCTCAGACACTTGAGAGCACGACCTCTCTGGACCCTTCAGACACTTGAGGACACGACCTCTCTGGACCCTTCAGACACTTGAGGACACGACCTCTCTGGACCCTCAGACACTTGAGAGCACGACCTCTCTGGACCCTTCAGACACTTGAGGACACGACCTCTCTGGACCCTTCAGACACTTGAGGACACGACCTCTCTGGACCCTCAGACACTTGAGGACACGACCTCTCTGGACCCTTCAGACACTTGAGGACACGACCTCTCTGGACCCTTAGACACTTGAGGACACGACCTCTCTGGACCCTTCAGACACTTGAGCTCAGACAGTCCCTCTCCTGCAGTGCTCGATAGGGGTCGGTGCATGTCAACGGTGCGTGTGATATTGCAACATTAAAGCATGTCACAGAGAGACTCTCCTATCGACCTGAACATGAGCAGATGATGTCCTCTTTAACTTCTGTCCAAGTAACGTAGAAAAGCACTTTATAAACTATAATCACAACATTAGTCCTGATCTGGGTTTCCACGACGACCCGCGCACGACCAACCGGAATGTAGATGTTTAATTCGCTCCAATCGTAGAAGACCTTCCGTAAAGCCGGTGCTGCAGGCAATAGCAGACGAGTAGTGCACGGTAGGGCTGTCCCCGAATGTTCGGTCGTTGGCCCACTATCCGGTTTTCAATTTCGTTATTCGTTTATTTATTTGTAAGCGCTCTAAACGAGGAGTGGCCCGCCCGCGGCTCGAGAGCCTCCTCAGTTCATATCGAATTGTAATTGTGTTTTCTGCGCATATGTATCCCAGCTCACAAAGGGTTAACCACACAAGTTCCAGCCAATCGTGACAGAGTTTTCAACAAGTGCTTCAGCCAATCAGAATGCAGATCCTGCCGTACTGGAGGCGGGCTTTACTGCCCTCGCGATGTGACCGTGGAGAGATCTGCTTCCGATCGGCAGAAATACAACTCGGATAAAACCGTAATAACTCGATATGATGTCGTCAAATCAAAACGGGAATTGCAGTGGTGTGTGTGTGTGTGTGTGCGCGTGTGTGTGTGTGTGTGAGAAGGCCTGCTCCCGGAAAGCTGGCCGCTCACACAGAAGGACTCCCGAAGTTGGTGATTTGCGGTAAAGAAATAAAGAGAGAAAGTGCATCTCTGGCAGTCAGAGGGTCGAGATGTCACGCGAGGAGAATTAACTCAAACACACTTCATGTATTTGTAAATGCCGGTCATGAGTGAGAGAGAGAGGCAGAATAAAGCCAGGCATATGTGTATGAAATGATGAGCCCTTCCACATCCTCTGCACGCCTCACAGAAGCAACATGCAGTACGATCACCGCTTTGTTGAAATGTTTTGAACTGAGAGTTTGTGAGAGACACGATATTAATGATTGCCTATAACTGGCCTCTGCTCGTAGTACGGGAGGAGAGTCCATTCTGTCAATATCATGGACCGTGACATTTATAGGACATCTGGCTGAGCGGAGGTACATGTTTCTGTGAGAGGGCGTGTGTGTGTGTGTGTGTGTTTCTGTGAGAGGGCGTGTGTGTGTGTGTGTGTGTGTGTGTGTGTGTGTGTGTGTGTGTGAGAGAGATAGAGAGGGGCACACAGAAAGGCTGAGAGCCAAAGAGAGAAGGGGAGCGAGCGGTCGGGACCTGCAGCCAGCCTGTGTGTACGATGTGGCTCTGATTGGTTGGCCCTGCTCGAGACTCAGGTCGCGTTCTCACCTAATAGTCGCTCTCCGGCGCACCTGACCACAGTTTGTTGCATCGTTTCATTTCTCAGAAGGCTCGGTTTGCGTTCTCACGGCAAAACTCAAACGGACTATAAACTTTAAACACAAGTCATGTGCACGGGAATGCTGTTCACCCATTGGTCAGACGTTAAGGGGGTAACAACGCGAATCCCGGCCATTCCTCCCGGAGCCTCCGCCATGGAGCACCGGCACTTTCTGCAGGTTGTTCTCATGCTGCTGTTAGTCTGGAGATCCGCACCGAGCGGCTCCAGGGTTCGATTCAACCGGACTACAAGGCAGGTGTGAGCGGGTGCGGCTCGTTCGGGTCGGTGTGAACGCAGACCTCTGAAGTGAACTGAACAACCGGACTCAGGTCCGCCTAGAGAGGTGGTCTCGGAGCGGCTCATCTCTGGTGTGAACGCAGTCCGCAGCAACACACAGGAAGCTAGTATTTACGAGAACGCGGATGTCTTCAAAATCTTTAGCGAACGAGTGAAGTGAACAGTGTCGTGTAAAGTAAGAATGCTCCTTCAACTATACATTAAGGTCAGAGCCAGCTGTCGTCGGTGAAACGCCTCCTGACTGCAGAACCTCTCACATGGGTTATTATGTTAGTTATCGCACGTTGTCTGATTGGATACTCCGTAGAGTCCGTTGGGCTCCAGATTAACCGCAGCATGGAAATAACCTGCCGATGCTCCATGGCGCAGGCTCCGGTAGAAATTGCCGGGATTTGCCTTTTTGCCCTTTAATGTCTGACCAATGGGTGAACAGCATTTGAACGCAAACCGAACCTTCTGAAGAATTAAGGCACGCACCGAATATCCGGAGCCCGAAAAATGGTATTCGGGACAGCCCTAGCGCAAAACACATAACACTAAACAACTAAGAACTAAGAGAAACCTCCAGGTGAACATGAAACCTAGCTCGAGCCTGATAGGAATGTTGAAGAACCGGCACGAAGTGAAAGTGTTTAGGATTGTTTGTGCGTATTGCCCTTTCTACTGTAGATATGTATATGTACTAACTGCTATTCTTTGTTTTCATTTTAATGTATTTTGTTCAAACCAATATTTAATTTTGTGAATGCCTGAACCCATTGATGCGGTTACGAAATCATTTCCCAATTTAGTAAAAATAAATATCTCTTCTGACGGAATAACAATATCTAACATTACAAAAACACAGGTACAGATCAACAAGTATTACCATGTTCGCACCTGGAGATATGCATGTGATGGTTTAACAGGCGATACAGGCAATTAGTAAGCAGGTTAGTTAGCCTAGCTAGCTGCTAACCTAGCTAATCCGGTGCTAGCTCAGTAGGCTAGCCGTCACTGGGGGTAAAGGTTGAAATACTCCTGTAAATATAGCTTTATTTTAATGTTATAATCGTTGGTCTTTTAATTACAATTGGTTTTCTTTACTGTGTTCATCCTGCTCCACGCGACCTCTGCAATCTGCTCAGATCTACACTTTCATAAACTATTCGTCATATTTTAAATCTCACTGAATTATATGTTGTGTAAATATTGTCTTCATTTACAATAGTGTTTAAAATAGTAGCTTCTACAATAGTACTTCTTTCCGCGTGCTTGTATGCAGCATTTATCCCAAAACGAATTCCTCTCAACCTAACCATATTCTGTATCTAATTAGCCTAGCTAGCTGCTAACCTAGCTAATCCGGTGCTAGCTCAGTAGGCTAGCTGTCACTGGGGGTAAAGGTTGAAATACTCCTGTATATATTGCTTTAATTTAATGTTATAAAAGTTGTATTTTTGGTCTCTTTTTCTTCCAATGGGTCTAATTTACTGTGTTAATCCTGTGTGTTTGTAAGCAGCATTGATACCAAAACTAATCATAATTCTGTATCTAGTTAGCCTCGCTAGGTGCTAACCTAGCTAATCCGGTGCTAGCTCAGTAGGCTAGCTGTCAGTAGCGGTTGGTGTCCTTGAGGAAAACGACAGCTTTAGCCAGAAGCCCCTCGCTGCTCTCCCACAGGCAGCGCCCCCGCGATGGGTAGCATGCTATCGTGGCGCTGATGTTACCATGGTGTCCTGCTCCTGGCCCCGCGCCTCAGGGCTCGCGCTGCCCTCTGGTGTCTTCCTCTCCCCGGAGCTCCTCTCCCCGGAGCCGGGCTCTCTATCCCCGGAGCCGCTACCCTCCGACCGGCTGCGGTTCCACAGGTACACCGCCCCGACCCCCAGCACCAGCGGGGTCCCCACCAGCAGGGCCAGCTGCCAGCGGGGCATCTGGGTCTCCACTGGCTTAGAAGAAGCCATGATGTCCAACACAGCGACAGTGTTTTAGCCACAAACAGGCGGACAGAAAGCAGCAGCGTGAGAGGAGGAGGAGGGCAGCTTCTTCTTCTTCTTCTTCTTCTTCTTCCGGAGCGGAGAGGAGGTCACAGGGAAGGAAGAGCGCCGGCAGGTTCTTAGTGGTCAGATGGTGGTATTACATCATCCAGAAAATGTTTTAGAGATGGATAGATAGATAGATGGATAGATGGATAATAAATAGATGCAGCTTGGTCCTGGGTTTAGGTGCCCGTAGATGGCCTGATGCAGCTTGGTCCTGGGTTTAGGTGCCCGTAGATGGCCTGATGCGGCTTGGTCCTGGGTTTAGGTGCCCGTAGATGGCCTGATGCGGCTTGGTCCTGGGTTTAGGTGCCCGTAGATGGCCTGATGCGGCTTGGTCCTGGGTTTAGGTGCCCGTAGATGGCCTGATGCAGCTTGGTCCTGGGTTTAGGTGCCCGGAGATGGCCTGATGCAGCTTGGTCCTGGGTTTAGGTGCCCGTAGATGGCCTGATGCGGCTTGGTCCTGGGTTTAGGTGCCCGTAGATGGCCTGATGCAGCTTGGTCCTGGGTTTAGGTGCCCGTAGATGGCCTGATGCGGCTTGGTCCCGGGTTTAGGTGCCCGTAGATGGCCTGATGCAGCTTGGTCCTGGGTTTAGGTGCCCGTAGATGGCCTGATGCAGCTTGGTCCTGGGTTTAGGTGCCCGTAGATGGCCTGATGCAGCTTGGTCCTGGGTTTAGGTGCCCGTAGATGGCCTGATGCGGCTTGGTCCTGGGTTTAGGTGCCCGTAGATGGCCTGATGCGGCTTGGTCCTGGGTTTAGGTGCCCGTAGATGGCCTGATGCGGCTTGGTCCTGGGTTTAGGTGCCCGTAGATGGCCTGATGCGGCTTGTCTAGTCTTATGGTCGTGCTCGTCTCTTGTGTAAACTATTTGATCATAAAAATACAATGTCTTTTTGCTAAATTGGAAATGTTTTAGAAAAGTGATAACACGAGATTGCAGACGTTTCTCAACTGGAAGCCTGATAGGTTTCCATAACTCCAATATGAGTGCGCTACCCCTGTCCATCAGAGTATTGCATTATTGCAGGTAAGTGTGTGTGTGTGTGTGTGCGTGCGTGCGTGTGTGTGTGTGAGAGAGATACATTGTGTGCAGCTGGGGTCAGAGGTCAACGATCCAGACGCTCCGTGTGAACAGCAGGTGCAGGAGGAAATGAAGATTCAGATTTAATAATTAATTAATATGTATCTCATCAAAACAGCAGTAACATATATATAATATGAATTAATGTATAAAATGAAATCAAACTGGATGAGGATGAGGTCACGTGTTTATTTTGTTTTATCTTTTGGTTTTAATTTAGATTTTTGGGCTAATTATGTGATTAAGTTGAGCAGAGTTTGATTAAACTCCTGGTGTTGGATTATCATCGGGTGTTTTCTACTGGTTAATGAATGATATGCCTGTTTGATCATGTATTGTTTGTGCAAAGCAAAGCAGTTCACAGCCAACTGAAGCAGCTGCAGAGCGCAGCGCTGGCCGCCAGGGGGCAGTGTCTCCATTCGGTAAAGCGGGGCTGTTATTGAAATGTTGTGATTTGTAAGACTATCTCATCGAGAGAAGCCCTGCGTGCTTCCTCTCAGCTTCGCTCTGACAGGTGAAGGCCAGGTGGAAACAACCTCTCCTCCTCCTCCCTTCCTCCCTTCCTCATTCCTTCCCTTGAACCCTCACCTCCTCCTCAAACCAAGCTTCACCCAGAGATGTTTGCTCAGTGGTCAACAGTAATAACAGCTTATTATTTTACAGTGCTTAGGGTTGACCAAAAGTGTTGTCGTTCTGAGATGTTGCCCCAATGAGCTCCAGTCGGCCGGTTCGAATCCTGAGCCGAACATTCAGGCGCTTTCCTCCCCCTGCCTCCCCTTCAACTCTCGAAGGCCACAGAAATACCTTTAAAACATCTGGGTTATTTAACGAGAAGTCAAATGCTGAGATTTCCTGAAAAAAAGTCACTGTTTAAAGATCTTTGAGAAAAAAGTCAGAATTCTAAAGATTGGTCCCTCTGTTCCCGTCTGTCACTCGTCGGGGCGGACATGGTGTCAGGTTCGACCATCAACTCAGGTTAGACATTCAATCCTGCTTTTCCAGATCTCAGATGATTTTTTATGATTTTCAGAAAAAATTAAGCAACAACGCCCCCTAGCTGTGATATACTGACCGTATGCCACGCCCCCTAGCTGTGATACACTGACCGTATGCCACGCCCCCTAGCTGTGATATACTGACCATATGCCACGCCCCCTAGCTGTGATATACTGACCGTATGCCACGCCCCCTAGCTGTGATATACTGACCATATACCACGCCCCCTAGCTGTGATATACTGACCGTATGCCACGCCCCCTAGCTGTGATACACTGACCATATGCCACGCCCCCTAGCTGTGATATACTGACCATATGCCACGCCCCCTAGCTGTGATACACTGACCATATGCCACGCCCCCTAGCTGTGATACACTGACCATATGCCACGCCCCCTAGCTGTGATATACTGACCATATGCCACGCCCCCTAGCTGTGATACACTGACCATATGCCACGCCCCCTAGCTGTGATATACTGACCATATACCACGCCCCCTAGCTGTGATACACTGACCGTATGCCACGCCCCCTAGCTGTGATATACTGACCATATGCCACGCCCCCTAGCTGTGATATACTGACCGTATGCCACGCCCCCTAGCTGTGATATACTGACCATATACCACGCCCCCTAGCTGTGATATACTGACCGTATGCCACGCCCCCTAGCTGTGATACACTGACCATATGCCACGCCCCCTAGCTGTGATATACTGACCATATGCCACGCCCCCTAGCTGTGATACACTGACCATATGCCACGCCCCCTAGCTGTGATATACTGACCATATGCCACGCCCCCTAGCTGTGATACACTGACCATATGCCACGCCCCCTAGCTGTGATACACTGACCATATGCCACGCCCCCTAGCTGTGATATACTGACCATATGCCACGCCCCCTAGCTGTGATATACTGACCATATGCCACGCCCCCTAGCTGTGATACACTGACCATATGCCACGCCCCCTAGCTGTGATATACTGACCATATGCCACGCCCCCTAGCTGTGATACACTGACCATATGCCACGCCCCCTAGCTGTGATATACTGACCATATACCACGCCCCCTAGCTGTGATACACTGACCGTATGCCACGCCCCCTAGCTGTGATATACTGACCATATGCCACGCCCCCTAGCTGTGATATACTGACCGTATGCCACGCCCCCTAGCTGTGATATACTGACCATATGCCACGCCCCCTAGCTGTGATATACTGACCATATGCCACGCCCCCTAGCTGTGATACACTGACCATATGCCACGCCCCCTAGCTGTGATATACTGACCGTATGCCACGCCCCCTAGCTGTGATATACTGACCGTATACCACGCCCCCTAGCTGTGATATACTGACCATATGCCACGCCCCCTAGCTGTGATATACTGACCATATGCCACGCCCCCTAGCTGTGATATACTGACCGTATGCCACGCCCCCTAGCTGTGATATACTGACCATATGCCACGCCCCCTAGCTGTGATATACTGACCATATGCCACGCCCCCTAGCTGTGATATACTGACCGTATACCACGCCCCCTAGCTGTGATACACTGACCGTATGCCACGCCCCCTAGCTGTGATATACTGACCGTATACCACGCCCCCTAGCTGTGATATACTGACCATATGCCACGCCCCCTAGCTGTGATACACTGACCATATGCCACGCCCCCTAGCTGTGATATACTGACCGTATGCCACGCCCCCTAGCTGTGATATACTGACCGTATACCACGCCCCCTAGCTGTGATATACTGACCATATGCCACGCCCCCTAGCTGTGATATACTGACCATATGCCACGC
>CM070484.1:46452110-46469610 GCA_036324585.1 Champsocephalus esox
GTTGTCTCTTTTTGTTGGTCTCTTTTTGTTGTCTCTTTTTGTTGTCTCTTTTTGTGTCTCTTTTTGTGGTCTCTTTTTGTTGTCTCTTTTTGTTGGTCTCTTTTTGTTGTCTCTTTGTGTTGTCTCTTTTTGTTGTCTCTTTTTGTTGGTCTCTTTTTGTTGTCTCTTTTTGTGGTCTCTTTTTGTTGTCTCTTTGTGTTGTCTCTTTTTGTTGTCTCTTTTTGTTGGTCTCTTTTTGTTGTCTCTTTTTGTGGTCTCTTTTTGTTGGTCTCTTTTTGTTGTCTCTTTTTGTTGGTCTCTTTTTGTGTCTCTTTTTGTGGTCTCTTTTTGTGGTCTCTTTTTGTTGTCTCTTTTTGTTGGTCTCTTTTTGTTGTCTCTTTTTGTGGTCTCTTTTTGTTGTCTCTTTTTGTGGTCTCTTTTTGTTGTCTCTTTTGTTGTCTCTTTGTGTTGTCTCTTTTTGTGGTCTCTTTTGTTGTCTCTTTTTGTGGTCTCTTTTTGTTGTCTCTTTTTGTTGTCTCTTTTTGTTGTCTCTTTTTGTGGTCTCTTTTTGTTGTCTCTTTTTGTTGGTCTCTTTTTGTTGTCTCTTTTTGTGGTCTCTTTTTGTTGGTCTCTTTTTGTGTCTCTTTTTGTTGTCTCTTTTTGTTGGTCTCTTTTTGTTGTCTCTTTTTGTTGTCTCTTTTTGTTGGTCTCTTTTTGTTGTCTCTTTTTGTTGTCTCTTTTTGTTGGTCTCTTTTTGTTGTCTCTTTTGTTGTCTCTTTTTGTTGTCTCTTTTTGTTGTCTCTTTTTGTTGTCTCTTTTTGTTGGTCTCTTTTTGTTGTCTCTTTTTGTTGTCTCTTTTTGTTGGTCTCTTTTTGTTGTCTCTTTTTGTGGTCTCTTTTTGTTGTCTCTTTTTGTTGTCTCTTTTTGTTGGTCTCTTTTTGTTGTCTCTTTTTGTGGTCTCTTTTTGTTGGTCTCTTTTTGTTGTCTCTTTTTGTGTGGTCTCTTTTTGTTGTCTCTTTTTGTTGTCTCTTTGTGTTGTCTCTTTTTGTTGGTCTCTTTTTGTTGTCTCTTTTTGTGGTCTCTTTTTGTTGGTCTCTTTTTGTTGTCTCTTTTTGTGTGGTCTCTTTTTGTTGTCTCTTTTTGTTGTCTCTTTGTGTTGTCTCTTTTTGTTGTCTCTTTTTGTTGGTCTCTTTTTGTTGTCTCTTTTTGTGGTCTCTTTTTGTTGGTCTCTTTTTGTTGTCTCTTTTTGTGTGGTCTCTTTTTGTTGTCTCTTTTTGTTGGTCTCTTTTTGTTGGTCTCTTTTTGTGGTCTCTTTTTGTTGTCTCTTTTTGTTGTCTCTTTTTGTCGAGTCCTCCTCTCAGAGAAGAAGTTCAGCGACTCTGCCTCCAGCCCGGAGCTTCAATAGCAGCGCGGCAGGGGAGGGACGCACTGCCAGGATCACACACACACTCTCTCACACACTCTCTCACACACTCTCTCACACTCTCTCTCACACTCTCTCACACACTCCTGCCCACCAGAGACCAGCTCAGTCCGAGAGAAGCTGCACTCAGAGCAGGACCCGGACCACAGAGGACTTACAGCCGCGGGACTTGCTGCAGTTTCTCCGCCACTTTGTTTCTGCTCTCCTCGGAGGTTTCAGAGGAAGAAGAGGAAGAAGAGGAAGAAGAGGATCCGCGTGCAGACTCTGGAAGGTAAGACATGTTGGAGATCTGGGTTTGATCCGGAGCTGCTGGGAAGGATCCGACTGAGCTTCCTCCCCTCCTCTGTCGCTGCTCCGCGGAGGGGAAGAGCTCCGCGCGCGGCACTCCGGAAAGTTTCCAACCAACCCGAGCTCTGATGCGTTTTTAATCTTTATACTGTAATGTCCGTTAAATGAACGTGTCATGGAAATGTGTCTTAGGCTCCGGAGAACAGACAGCAGAGCCTCAGAGCGGTGCCCTCTCACTCAGAGGGAACCGCTCTGAAGGCTCTCAGCGTCAGTCCTTCCACTGGCTGCGGTCCAGTCAAAGAGCCCTTGTATTACATATAAACAAAGTACCACCATGCACGCGCTGTGCGTCCCGTGCGAAGTGAGCAGAACTGCACTTTGGGTAAAGCTGACCCACCTTCGCGCACCTGTACGAGCTGCGCGTGATGAGCTGATGAGTTGATTCTATACTTCTAACATGCTCTGTGCAGAGAGCAGAGCTGTGTGTGGGGGCAGGTCTGTGCCGGGGCGCGGGGCTCTGGTGGGGGGCGCACCCGCGCGACGTGGAGCCGTGGAGCCTCCCCTCCGCGCGGCTTCTCAGGGGAATGGACAAAAAGTCTTAAAATGGGGAAGGTCTGCATACCGTAACTAAACCGTGATTAGCATATGAACACTGTCCGACTCAAAGAGCTCTGCGGAGACAGTGTGTGTGCGTGCGTGTGTGTGCGTGCGTGTGTGTGTGTGTATGTATGTGTGTGTGCGTGCGTGTGTGTGTGTTACAGCCTCACACACACACACACACACACACACACACACACACACACACACACAGATCACTGCTGCAACATGCACCTTTTCATTTCCTCTAACTCCACTCGGCTCCAGCAGCACCGCGCGCTCTCACTGCTCGCAGCCGCTCGTGGCGCTCCTCAGGCGGCCTCGCGCTGCCGGGTCCCGCTGAGGCTCCGGAGGACGGGTGACTTTCCCATCGGGCACTTCCTCTTTCTCTAATCACCCCCTGCGCACAATGCCGAGACATCAGTCACCCCCCCCCCACACACACACACACACACCCTCATGTCTGTCTGAATGAGACGACCTGACCCTCTGCACACACACACACACACACACATTCCTGCATGCAGTGTTAAATGCAAGCTTCGGAGATGGAGTCTAAGTGAAGGAAACTGGGCTCTCCTTCCCATGATGCTTTGTGCCAGCCTTCTGTGGTTCTGATGATGTGGAGAGCTGTGAGTGATGTTGTGGACGAGAGGAGGAGGAGACGGTGGAGGAATGCTCTCACACACACACACACACACACACACAAATAGAAACTAACTCCAGCACGGATATATGGACAGGGTGTTTATGCATATGTGTGTGTGTGTGTGTGTGTGTGTGTGTGTGCACATGCGCATGTAAGCAAAGATAGATGTGGATGCCTGGTGTAAAGGACATTCAGATAGTAGCAGCAAAGCAGGAACAAGTACACACACACACACACACACACACACACACACACACACACACACACACACACACACACACACACACACACACACACACACACACACACACACACACACACACACACACACACACACACACACACACACACACACACACACACACACACACACACACACCCCTTCATGGACATATTGTGTTGCTTTGATCACAATTAGATTTTTAATGACTTTATATTCCTGAAACACGCCTGAGTGTCCTGCCCGACGTCAGAGCGCTACGGAAGAGGACGAGGGACAAACTTAACGTAATAGCTGATTGAGTTCTGACTGAAGTGCAGTTTCTGAGCCTGAAGTGAACTCGGAGGAAAACAACTGACTTTTGGTCAAAACTCAATCCCGTTATTCCCTGCCTGTGTCCCTTCTCCCCCCCCGTAGGGTCCAGTCTGCCAAAGAGCCATTGCTAATCCTCTTCCCTCTCGTGGCAGAGATGGAAGTGAAAGCAGACCCTCCTCTCACACATGAGGGATGTTTTTACCCACAATGCTTTGCTAACGCCGTGTGAAGTGGAAGCTGTGAAACAAAGTCGACACGACTGCGGCGTCGTTAACGTGATCTCTTCCAGATGATACGAGACATGATGTCGTCTTAGATTCAGGACTCTTTAAAGTGCAGACACTACACACTGATATACACCTGAACACCAGCAGGAGAGGACTCTTTAAAGTAGAGACACTACATACTGATATACACCTGAACATCAGCAGGAGAGGACTCTTTAAAGTAGAGACACTACATACTGATATACACCTGAACATCAGCAGGAGAGGACTCTTTAAAGTAGAGACACTACATACTGATATACACCTGAACATCAGCAGGAGAGGACTCTTTAAAGTAGAGACACTACATACTGATATACACCTGAACATCAGCAGGAGAGGACTCTTTAAAGTAGAGACACTACATACTGATATACACCTGAACATCAGCAGGAGAGGACTCTTTAAAGTAGAGACACTACATACTGATATACACCTGAACATCAGCAGGAGAGGACTCTTTAAAGTAGAGACACTACATACTGATATACACCTGAACATCAGCAGGAGAGGACTCTTTAAAGTAGAGACACTACACACTGATATACACCTGAACATCAGCAGGAGAGGACTCTTTAAAGTAGAGACACTACATACTGATATACACCTGAACATCAGCAGGAGAGGACTCTTTAAAGTAGAGACACTACATACTGATATACACCTGAACATCACAGGAGGACTCTTTAAAGTAGAGACACTACATACTGATATACACCTGAACATCAGCAGGAGAGGACTCTTTAAAGTAGAGACACTACATACTGATATACACCTGAACATCAGCAGGAGAGGACTCTTTAAAGTAGAGACACTACATACTGATATACACCTGAACATCAGCAGGAGAGGACTCTTTAAAGTAGAGACACTACATACTGATATACACCTGAACATCAGCAGGAGAGGACTCTTTAAAGTAGAGACACTACATACTGATATACACCTGAACATCAGCAGGAGAGGACTCTTTAAAGTAGAGACACTACATACTGATATACACCTGAACATCAGCAGGAGAGGACTCTTTAAAGTAGAGACACTACATACTGATATACACCTGAACATCAGCAGGAGAGGACTCTTTAAAGTAGAGACACTACATACTGATATACACCTGAACATCAGCAGGAGAGGACTCTTTAAAGTAGAGACACTACATACTGATATACACCTGAACATCAGCAGGAGAGGACTCTTTAAAGTAGAGACACTACACACTGATATACACCTGAACATCAGCAGAGAGGACTCTTTAAAGTAGAGACACTACATACTGATATACACCTGAACATCAGCAGGAGAGGACTCTTTAAAGTAGAGACACTACATACTGATATACACCTGAACATCAGCAGGAGAGGACTCTTTAAAGTAGAGACACTACACACTGATATACACCTGAACATCAGCAGGAGAGGACTCTTTAAAGTAGAGACACTACATACTGATATACACCTGAACATCAGCAGGAGAGGACTCTTTAAAGTAGAGACACTACATACTGATATACACCTGAACATCAGCAGGAGAGGACTCTTTAAAGTAGAGACACTACATACTGATATACACCTGAACATCAGCAGGAGAGGACTCTTTAAAGTAGAGACACTACATACTGATATACACCTGAACATCAGCAGGAGAGGACTCTTTAAAGTAGAGACACTACATACTGATATACACCTGAACATCAGCAGGAGAGGACTCTTTAAAGTAGAGACACTACATACTGATATACACCTGAACATCAGCAGGAGAGGACTCTTTAAAGTAGAGACACTACATACTGATATACACCTGAACATCAGCAGGAGAGGACTCTTTAAAGTAGAGACACTACACACTGATATACACCTGAACATCAGCAGGAGAGGACTCTTTAAAGTAGAGACACTACATACTGATATACACCTGAACATCAGCAGGAGAGGACTCTTTAAAGTAGAGACACTACACACTGATATACACCTGAACATCAGCAGGAGAGGACTCTTTAAAGTAGAGACACTACATACTGATATACACCTGAACATCAGCAGGAGAGGACTCTTTAAAGTAGAGACACTACATACTGATATACACCTGAACATCAGCAGGAGAGGACTCTTTAAAGTAGAGACACTACATACTGATATACACCTGAACATCAGCAGGAGAGGACTCTTTAAAGTAGAGACACTACATACTGATATACACCTGAACATCAGCAGGAGAGGACTCTTTAAAGTAGAGACACTACACACTGATATACACCTGAACATCAGCAGGAGAGGACTCTTTAAAGTAGAGACACTACATACTGATATACACCTGAACATCAGCAGGAGAGGACTCTTTAAAGTAGAGACACTACATACTGATATACACCTGAACATCAGCAGGAGAGGACTCTTTAAAGTAGAGACACTACATACTGATATACACCTGAACATCAGCAGGAGAGGACTCTTTAAAGTAGAGACACTACATACTGATATACACCTGAACATCAGCAGGAGAGGACTCTTTAAAGTAGAGACACTACACACTGATATACACCTGAACATCAGCAGGAGAGGACTCTTTAAAGTAGAGACACTACATACTGATATACACCTGAACATCAGCAGGAGAGGACTCTTTAAAGTAGAGACACTACATACTGATATACACCTGAACATCAGCAGGAGAGGACTCTTTAAAGTAGAGACACTACATACTGATATACACCTGAACATCAGCAGGAGAGGACTCTTTAAAGTAGAGACACCACACACTGATATACACCTGAACATCAGCAGGAGAGGACTCTTTAAAGTAGAGACACTACATACTGATATACACCTGAACATCAGCAGGAGAGGACTCTTTAAAGTAGAGACACTACATACTGATATACACCTGAACATCAGCAGGAGAGGACTCTTTAAAGTAGAGACACTACACACTGATATACACCTGAACATCAGCAGGAGAGGACTCTTTAAAGTAGAGACACTACATACTGATATACACCTGAACATCAGCAGGAGAGGACTCTTTAAAGTAGAGACACTACACACTGATATACACCTGAACATCAGCAGGAGAGGACTCTTTAAAGTAGAGACACTACATACTGATATACACCTGAACATCAGCAGGAGAGGACTCTTTAAAGTAGAGACACTACACACTGATATACACCTGAACATCAGCAGGATGTCCTAGAGTCGTAAAGGTGGAGAAAGGGTTGTAAATGCTTTGGACGGAAAGCTTGTTTACCATGTGTGATGACCTCAGTGCTGTGCGGGTGGTGTGTTCAGGGAGCGTGGGACAAACCCCCTCTGAGCTTTGTTTATCGACGTGTCTTTGTTCAGAGTGACAGAAAGATAAGATCTCCTCTTCCTCTGAAGACAGGTTCTCTCTGCGGGTCCTAAAGAGCAGAAGGAGCGTCGCGTCGAGGGGCACGCGGACTCTGCCGGTACTCATCTCAAACAACTCTCAAACATCTCAAACTACTCTTACTAAAGTACAAAAGGATCTGCAGCGAACTCTCAACCAAGACATGTTTTAGTGACGACGTCCACCGGCTGCGGCAGAAGACTCTTTACTTTAGATCAGTGTTTCGTAGTAAACTGCAGAGCGATGTATATATTATATAATATAAGAATATAACGATAGGAGAGGTAGTGAGGATACAGTGTGCGCAGTATGAGCAGCTAGGAAGTGCCTCAAAGTAGTACACAAGTTGAGTCTCAGCAGAGAGTCTGTCGGAGGAGACGAGAGGAACGTGTGAGACAGAAAGAGATTATCTGTTGATGTAAAGCGCGATCAAGAGGGGGAGAGGGGGAGAGGGGGAGAGGGGGGAGGGGTCATTAAAAGGACACCCTCTCTCTCGCAGTAAATGGCAGCAAAGTATCTGGCTAATCTGCCATCATTACCCTGATTACATCTCCGGGGATAACGTTCCCATCAGCTGCAATCAATGCAGGCAAATCAATAGAGTTACAGCGCGCGCGCACACACACGCACACACACACACACACACACACACACCCAGGCCCGGTGCTACGGGGGTGCATAAGGGTGCATTGCACCCTCATTTGAAAAACGAAAAGTGAAAAAATATATATATATATATAAAGTGCAAGAAAAATATTACATATATAATAACAATAATAATAATTGGAGTCATAATAACAATAATAAGAAGAATATAGTCAGTGATGGACATCAGAAAATGGTTAAAACAACCAGCCCTTATCGCCAGCAGTAACACTGCACCTACTGCAGGTAATAACAGTTCAGATCATGGGGACACTAACTTCCTCCCGCCCGCCTCGCCGGCTTTGCCCGCCTCGCCCACGCCTCGCCCACGCCTCGGGAGCAGCCGCAGCCGTCTTCGTTGCCCCAAACACCACCACCCGTCGGCGGCCCGCAAGTGCCAGAGGACCTCTGAGAGAACAGAGCCTGCCCAGGTGTATTTAAAAAAGTACCCAACTCGCCTGTCCAGCGGGGCGAGGCGCTCATTGTGCAGCTCACGGTCTCACAACACAGATGGGCTGGAATATTCATGTGGAAAAGATGCCATCTTCTGCCTGTAGACATTTCGGTTCAAGTACGTCAGATGCCTTCACCACGACTGTACCAGAGTACCAACCGCTGTCTCCTGGTACTCATCTGAGTAACTCACTCACTAACAATGAAATACTATATATGACAGTAAAACAAAAATACAGTTTAAAAGGGGAGTGATTTGTAAAATATTCATGTTTCATCTGGTGTTGAGATGTATCCATAGATCTCTTCATGTTGCTCTCAAAGTGCACCAGATTGATGCTTTCAACTTCAATATTCAAAATAAAATCTTCCCGGGGGAGCATGCCCCCGGACCCCCCTAGAGGAGGTGAGGACCCCCTAGAGGGTGTTAGGTCCACTCCCCACTTATAAATATAGCACTTTACCCCTGCACCCTCTCTAATCTCAGATGCACCCTGAGTCATTTTGTTCTGGAACCGGGCCTGACACACACACACACGCACACACACACACACGCACACACACACACACACACACACACACACTGCAAAACAACTCAAACCACAGGGATTTAGGGATTTTAATGTCAAGCGTTTTATTAAGAAGTGCTGGAATTTATAGCGAAAGCTTTTCCTTCACGCGTCTGTGTTTAAATGTTTAAATCCCCTCCCTTCCTCCGCTCACTTTAAGTGTTAATTAAGGTTCAAACTGAGAGGAGGAGAAGCGAGGAAACACATTTAACATCAAATAAAAGTGGAGTAAAGACCGTGTCTGCTGCCAACACGCTGCGCTCTGCGGAGAGGAAGGATGAAGAAGCCAAAAGACGAAAAGCCATTCTGACATCGTGACAACAGGCCTTCCCCCGACTCTCACTCAGCCTGACGAGCGGAGCTAGTTCGTCGAGAAGTGAGATGATCCCGTCTCTTTGCTAAATACAAGCTGATCTAAATTAGCATAAACACAAGCAAACGTTGTATTTGTGATAAAGGGTTTTTTACTTGAATCCCTGAATGTTCTCCCGGCACGTCGTGTTGTCGTCACGAAATCAATGTAATCTATTGATTCGTGTTCTCCGGCACGACTTTCCCCTTTTTCTCGTCTCACACAGAACGATTTAAAAAGCGATGTATTTCGTTTGGTACGTTTCGTGCCCGCACCTCGTCTTTCTGTCCGGTCGCGTCGTGGAAGACCGGAAGCTGTGGGGTTCATAAAAACATGTTCTCACTCGATATCTAACTCTAATTTGTTATTATTTACATTGCTTTTAAAATCGTTCTGTGACACGAAGACAATGGAAAACGGTGTTGGTGCACGAATCAATAGATTACATTCGTGACACGAAATGCCGTGAGACTGGGTTGGATTGCTTTGTCAAAGAAATAGTTTAACATCTTGGGAAGTACACGACTTTGTTTCTCGTCAAGGTTGAATTGAGAACACTGATCAGACGCTCGTGTCTGTGCTGAGCAGTGACGAGCGTAGCGCCTCAACGACAGGCTGGCTTCTCCTCACAGTGATCAAGATGTGTTTGTTTTGACTGGAAAGGACTGAAGTCTGGATCTGGACCCTCACTTGTTCTCGTGTTCAGAGTTTAATAAGAAGATTGATTACGCTTTAATGTCTGTATGCTAATTAATCTAAACGTAGCATAAACACTGGAAACAGCTAACAGCTAGCCTAGCTTCGTCTACAAGGTCTGTTATCTGTTTGTTAGGAATAGTTGAACATCTTGGGAAGAACCCTAACTAGTTATCTTGATGAACGAGAAGATGGGTTTGACTGTTTGCTAAATATTAGATTATCTAAACGTAGCATGAAGACTGCAAACAGGCAGCTAGCCTAGCTTTGTCTAAATGCTTTAAAACACCGTCTCTTATCACTAAGACACTTTTGGATTAGGAATAGTTTGACATCTTGGAAAGTTTGTTATCTTATTGAGAGTTCGATGTGAAGATCTCTCTCATGCTCGTACATTACATAAAGAGCTAGTCACATGGGTGGTTAGCTTAGCTTAGCATCAAGACTTGCAGCAGGGGGAAACCGGCAGTGGCTCAGTCAGTAGGGGCTTGGACTGGGAGCCCGAGGGTCGCTGGTTCAAGTCCCCGACCTAAATATGGAGAGTGGTCTGCTACTTGGAGAGGTCCCAGTTCACCTCCTGCCCTGCCGTGGTGCCCTTGAGCAAGGCACCGGACTCCTGGTTCTAGACTCCTGGTGCTAGACTCCTGGTACTAGACTCCTGGTTCTAGACTCCTGGTGCTAGACTCCTGGTGCTAGACTCCTGGTGATAGACTCCTGGTGATAGACTCCTGGTTCTAGACTCCTGGTCCTAGACTCCTGGTGCTAGACTCCTGGTACTAGACTCCTGGTGCTAGACTCCTGGTGCTAGACTCCTGGTTCTAGACTCCTGGTGCTAGACTCCTGGTGCTAGACTCCTGGTGCTAGACTCCTGGTGCTAGACTCCTGTACTAGACTCCTGGTACTAGACTCCTGGTGCTAGACTCCTGGTGCTAGACTCCTGGTGCTAGACTCCTGGTGCTAGACTCCTGGTGCTAGACTCCTGGTGCTAGACTCCTGGTGCTAGACTCCTGGTGCTAGACTCCTAGTGCTAGACTCCTGGTGCTAGAGTCCTGGTGCTAGACTCCTGGTGCTAGACTCCTAGTGCTAGACTCCTGGTGCTAGACTCCTGGTGCTAGACTCCTGGTGCTAGACTCCTAGTGCTAGACTCCTGGTGCTAGACTCCTGGTGCTAGACTCCTGGTGCTAGACTCCTGGTGCTAGACTCCTGGTGCTAGACTCCTGGTACTAGACTCCTGGTACTAGACTCCTGGTGCTAGACTCCTGGTGCTAGACTCCTGGTGCTAGACTCCTGGTGCTAGACTCCTGGTGCTAGACTCCTGGTACTAGACTCCTGGTGCTAGACTCCTGGTGCTAGACTCCTGGTGCTAGACTCCTGGTACTAGACTCCTGGTGCTAGACTCCTGGTGCTAGACTCCTGGTACTAGACTCCTGGTGCTAGACTCCTGGTGCTAGACTCCTGGTTCTAGACTCCTGGTGCTAGACTCCTGGTGCTAGACTCCTGGTGCTAGACTCCTGGTGCTAGACTCCTGGTGCTAGACTCCTGGTGCTAGACTCCTGGTTCTAGACTCCTGGTGCTAGACTCCTGGTGCTAGACTCCTGGTGCTAGACTCCTGGTGCTAGACTCCTGGTGCTAGACTCCTGGTTCTAGACTCCTGGTGCTAGACTCCTGGTGCTAGACTCCTGGTGCTAGACTCCTGGTGCTAGAGTCCTGGTGCTAGACTCCTGGTTCTAGAGTCCTGGTGCTAGACTCCTGGTGCTAGACTCCTGGTGCTAGACTCCTGGTGCTAGACTCCTGGTGCTAGACTCCTGGTGCTAGACTCCTGGTACTAGACTCCTGGTGCTAGACTCCTGGTGCTAGACTCCTGGTCCTAGACTCCTGGTGCTAGACTCCTGGTGCTGACTCCTGGTACTAGACTCCTGGTGCTAGACTCCTGGTGCTAGACTCCTGGTGCTAGACTCCTGGTACTAGACTCCTGGTGCTAGAGTCCTGGTGCTAGACTCCTGGTGCTAGACTCCTGGTGCTAGACTCCTGGTTCTAGACTCCTGGTGCTAGACTCCTGGTGCTAGACTCCTGGTGCTAGACTCCTGGTGCTAGACTCCTGGTACTAGACTCCTGGTGCTAGACTCCTGGTGCTAGACTCCTGGTGCTAGACTCCTGGTGCTAGACTCCTGGTTCTAGACTCCTGGTGCTAGACTCCTGGTGCTAGACTCCTGGTGCTAGACTCCTGGTACTAGACTCCTGGTTCTAGACTCCTGGTGCTAGACTCCTGGTGCTAGACTCCTGGTGCTAGACTCCTGGTGCTAGACTCCTGGTGCTAGACTCCTGGTCCTAGACTCCTGGTGCTAGACTCCTGGTGCTAGACTCCTGGTGCCAGACTCCTGGTGCTAGAGGATGGGTTAAAGCAGAGAACACATTTCACTGTGTGTGCTGTGTGCTCTGCGTGTGTGACCATTACAGAGGGTTTCATCCCTCCAACTGTTCTATTTAACACATTTAGACATTACATCTCATTTTTTAAATTCAAACTGAAGGTAAATGGAGACGGGACGTGTCAGGGTTTCAGCCAGGATTATAAACTGGACCGTGTCATAGCCAAAATAATATTTCCGATCCAACTCCATCGTCTTATTTGAACCTTCAGGCGCAGCAGGCAGTGAAACCAGATGTGAAATATTAAGCTGTCACTGCAGAGGCTTAAAATAATAATAATTATCGTACATGACTCACAGGAGAACAAATAGAGTTACGTAATTTACAAATTAACTAGTCATTTGAACACGCCTAAATGTCTACTTGTATTTTTCTGACGTACGATGATGGAAAGAGTTTTCCTCTATCAGGCTGATGGTTTAAGTACTGCCTCATATTACAACGTGTATTATAATCTGCTGTCATTCTTACAGCATGTTGGGCAGATTCAGATGAAATGGATGAATGTAAAAGACACAAAAAGGTCACATTATTGTACACTATGTCACTAATTTTATCAGACATCAGGCTAGCTGTTTCCCTCTGTTTCCAGTCTTTATGCTAAGCTAAGCTAGCTTCACACTTACTGCCAATTAGGGAGGAATAACGTATATCTATTTTCTGTCCTCCAGGTTGAAGACGGAGTACATGACAGTATATTCCTCTGTGTCCTCCAGGTTGAAGACGGAGTACATGACAGTATATTCCTCTGTGTCCTCCAGGTTGAAGACGGAGTACATGACAGTATATTCCTCTGTGTCCTCCAGGATGAGGCAGGGTAACGGGTGGATGGTGCTGCTGGTGCTTCTGGGAATCGGAGTTTCGGGCCAGAAGCTTCCCACCAGAGACGAGGGTTTGTTCCAGATGCAGATCAGAGACAAGACGCTGTTCCACGACTCCTCCGTCATCCCCGACGGAGCCGAGATCAGCGGGTACCTGTTCAGAGACACGCCCAAAAGGTGAGGCCAAACATAGAACATGCATTCAGGTTGTTACTAATGTTTGCATAAGCTGCATAACAGAACAATTCTACAAACAAAAATAATAAATAATAACACAATAATACAAAAAATTCAACAAATAAGGCAAAATATCAATAAATTAGCCAAAAATGAACAAATGAAAATGCATTTTACCTCGGAAAGGAAAGCAGTAAATCGTGGCTTGATATTGAGTACGAACCATAGACCGTATATATAAAGGTAAGAAGATGTGTTTATGAACCCCACAGCTTCCGGTCTTCCAAGACCCGACCGGACAAAAAGACGCAGGCACGAAACACACGACCAATAGAAAGACGTTG
Source organism: Champsocephalus esox (assembly GCA_036324585.1). Classification (NCBI taxonomy): domain Eukaryota; kingdom Metazoa; phylum Chordata; class Actinopteri; order Perciformes; family Channichthyidae; genus Champsocephalus; species Champsocephalus esox. Next base: position 46,465,701 of record CM070484.1, read on the forward strand.
CTTTCGATGCTGGGGAATCGTGTTGGTTGAATCGATTACGTTTTGTGACTATTACACGAAATGCCGTGAGACTGGGTCGAACATCTCGCCGTGACATTGGAGAAAACCTTTATTTAACTTCGTCCTAAAAGCAAACAAGTTATCTTTGAGTGAGACATTCATTGGCCCTCTAAATTGCAGGAGAAATGATTGTCTTGATGAATGGCAGCCAGGGTACATGCTGCTGTGCCTCGCTGAGAGTCTGGAGATAGAATAGTGTACTCTCTAACAAAGACAAACCTGATCCTTCAGGAGGAAGCGCTGATCTGCTGACGGCCTCTTCCTGTAAACAGGGAGGAAGCACACTCACAGGATCTGAGAAGCAGGATCTAAATAATAAATGAGACGTCTTGTAATCGAGTATCAGCTCAGAGACCAAGGTCAGAGAAACCCCATCTCTGCAGCTCCAGACTGTGCTGCAGCAATACGACACGTTGAACTCATGTTAGCGGAGACATCTGCCTCCTTTCTGCATTGAACCAACCAGACGTACGTTATATCTTTAGATGAGGCGTATGCTAACATTATCCCCAGAGTTTCAAAGGTTTCAAACCCAGAGACATTTTTAATTGTCTAAATGCATTTCATATGGTTTTCAAACATAATCAGAATACCCAGAATCAGAGTGGGACATGCATGGGGGCCCCTGGCCAACTTGGGGGGCCCCATGCAGCCTGCGTGATCGCCTGTAGGGAGGGCCGCCCTGGCCAACTTGGGGCCCCATGCAGCCTGCGTGATCGGCCTGTAGGGGGGCCGGCCCTGGCCAACTTGGGGCCCCATGCAGCCTGCGTGATCGGCCTGTAGGGAGGGCCGGCCCTGGCCAACTTGGGGCCCCATGCAGCCTGCGTGATCGGCCTGTAGGGAGGGCCGGCCCTGGCCAACTTGGGGCCCCATGCAGCCTGCGTGATCGGCCTGTAGGGAGGGCCGGCCCTGGCCAACTTGGGGCCCCATGCAGCCTGCGTGATCGGCCTGTAGGGAGGGCCGGCCCTGGCCAACTTGGGGCCCCATGCAGCCTGCGTGATCGGCCTGTAGGGAGGGCCGGCCCTGGCCAACTTGGGGCCCCATGCAGCCTGCGTGATCGGCCTGTAGGGAGGGCCGCCCCTGGGGACATGTACCAATATCTAATTATTTAATTAATAGAAAAACTCATACTTTCTCTGAGATAAACTTAAACATGTACACAAACACTGTGACTCTAATTTAAAAGTATGTTGAGAGTTTTTCTCTGAATATTCCTCAGCTACATAATATTTTGTAGCTGTAATACATTTAATGGAGTTTTTGAGAAAGACGGCAATGATCAATAAAACCAACGGGAATAAGATTATAAAGTGCAGTCGCCCACGTCTCTTTCTCTCAGATGTACTTTGTTACCCTGAATCTCCTGTATCCTGACCTGTGTTGATGTACATGCCTATTCATTTGATTGTACACTGTATCTGCCACCTAGATACCCGTGTTATGCATGTGTAATGTTCGTTATGTTGGAGTCCTCCCTGGGAGGAAGCAGAAAATGACAGACTGTGTGTTGAACCTGTGGTTTCCAGGTACTACTTTGTGGTGGAGGAGGACAACACGCCGCTGTCGGTGACGGTGACGCCCTGCGACGCTCCTCTGGAGTGGAGGCTGAGTCTGCAGGAGCTGAAGGAGGAGGGCAGTGCAGAGGGCTCAGGTAACACACCATACTACCCTATCACCAGACCATACTACCCTATCCCCAGACCATGGTACCCTGTCCCCAGACCATACTACCCTATCCTCAGACCATGGTACTCTATCCCCAGACCATGGTACCCTATCCCCAGACCATACTACCCTATCCCCAGACCATGGTACCCTGTCACCAGACCATACTACCATATCCCCAGACCATACTACCCTATCCTCAGACCATGGTACTCTATCCCCAGACCATGGTACCCTATCCCCAGACCATGGTACCCTATCCCCAGACCATGGTACCCTATCCCCAGACCATGGTACCCTATCCCCAGACCATGGTACCCTATCCCCAGACCATACTACCCTATCCCCAGACCATGGTACCCTATCACCAGACCATGGTACCCTATCCCCAGACCATGGTACCCTATCCCCAGACCATGGTACCCTATCACCAGACCATGGTACCCTATCCCCAGACCATGGTACCCTATCCCCAGACCATGGTACCCTATCCCCAGACCATGGTACCCTGTCACCAGACCATGGTACCCTATCACCAGACCATGGTACTCTATCCCCAGACCATACTACCCTATCCCCAGACCATGGTACCCTATCACCAGACCATGGTACCCTATCACCAGACCATGGTACCCTATCCCCAGACCATGGTACCCTATCACCAGACCATGGTACCCTATCACCAGACCATGGTACCCTATCCCCAGACCATGGTACCCTATCCCCAGACCATGGTACCCTATCACCAGACCATGGTACCCTATCCCCAGACCATGGTACCCTATCCCCAGACCATGGTACCCTATCACCAGACCATGGTACCCTATCACCAGACCATGGTACCCTATCCCCAGACCATGGTACCCTATCACCAGACCATGGTACCCTATCCCCAGACCATGGTACCCTATCCCCAGACCATGGTACCCTGTCACCAGACCATGGTACCCTATCACCAGACCATGGTACCCTGTCACCAGACCATGGTACCCTATCACCAGACCATGGTACCCTATCCCCAGACCATGGTACCCTATCACCAGACCATGGTACCCTATCCCCAGACCGTGGTACTCTATCCCCAGACCATACTACCCTATCACCCAGACCATGGTACCCTGTCACCAGATCATGGTACCCTATCCCCAGACCATGGTACCCTGTCACCAGACCATGGTACCCTATCACCAGACCGTGGTACCCTATCCCCAGACCGTGGTACCCTATCCCCAGACCATACTACCCTATCACCAGACCATGGTACCCTATCCCCAGACCGTGGTACCCTATCCCCACCAGACCATGGACCTGCAGTCTTTGAGCAGATCGTAAACTGGGGGATCAGCTTTGGCTTTGAAGCGGTAGACAAGCACTTGCTCCATGACTTAAAGTAGGAAGTGTCCTCGCCCTGAAGGACCCGAGGTGGCGCAGAAGCTCCTCAGTGTGCACTCTGCTAATGACACGGTGTTTCTGGAAGGATCAAACCCCGCCTGACGCACGCTGGGGTTTCATTAAGTCAGAGCGTCTCGTCTGACCACGGACAGACGTCTGTAATTTAGACAGAGCGTCCTACGATAATACTTTATACTTTGTCCCGAGGCAGGGACGTCCCTAAACTGTCCTCAGACTCCTTTCTTTCCACGTGTCGACTGGTTTGTCCATTCAAGCAGTTTGTTCAAGAAGAAACACTTTATTCTAAAGTCAGATTCTTCATTCTGTTTGTCTTCAGGCGAGTACTTTGTTTTTACCTTTACTTTTTAATGTTATTATTTATTTACTTACATTGCCCATAAATGTATTCAGTTAGACAACTCACGTGTTTCTTTAACATGGCATTAGAAGCAGCAGATAGCTGAGTTTGGCGTCCAGGCTCGGGCCTCATCGCTCCACGGATACACACAGCACGATGAGCTGGGGTGGAGCTGGGGTGGAAGCTGGGGTGGAAGCTGGGGTGAAGCTGGGGTGGAAGCTGGGGTGAAGCTGGGGTGGAGCTGGGGTGGAAGCTGGGGTGGAAGCTGGGGTGGAAGCTGGGGTGGAGCTGGGGTGGAGCTGGGGTGGAAGCTGGGGTGGAAGCTGGGGTGAAGCTGGGGTGGAAGCTGGGGTGAAGCTGGGGTGGAGCTGGGGTGGAGCTGGGGTGGAGCTGGGGTGGAAGCTGGGGTGAAGCTGGGGTGGAAGCTGGGGTGGA
>CM070484.1:46479610-46514610 GCA_036324585.1 Champsocephalus esox
CCGGCAGATTCAGAGAGACTTCTGAAAGTACCCTAAACCCTGAGGTTCTGAACCCTGAGGCTGACTAATTGCTGAACCCTGAGGCTGACTAACTGCTGAACCCTGAGGCTGACTAACCGCTGAACACTGAGGCTGACTAACCGCTGAACCCTGAGGCTGACTAACTGCTGAACCCTGAGGCTGACTAACTGCTGAACACTGAGGCTGACTAACTGCTGAACACTGAGGCTGACTAACCGCTGAACCCTGAGGCTGACTAACCGCTGAACACTGAGGCTGACTAACCGCTGAACACTGAGGCTGACTAACCGCTGAACCCTGAGGCTGACTAACCGCTGAACACTGAGGCTGACTAACCGCTGAACCCTGAGGCTGACTAACCGCTGAACACTGAGGCTGACTAACCGCTGAACACTGACGCTGACTAACCGCTGAACCCTGAGGCTGACTAACCGCTGAACACTGAGGCTGACTAACCGCTGAACACTGAGGCTGACTAACCGCTGAACACTGAGGCTGACTAACCGCTGAACCCTGAGGCTGACTAACCGCTGAACACTGAGGCTGACTAACCGCTGAACCCTGAGGCTGACTAACCGCTGAACACTGAGGCTGACTAACCGCTGAACACTGAGGCTGACTAACCGCTGAACCCTGAGGCTGACTAACCGCTGAACCCTGAGGCTGACTAACCGCTGAACCCTGAGGCTGACTAACCGCTGAACCCTGAGGCTGACTAACCGCTGAACACTGAGGCTGACTAACCGCTGAACACTGAGGCTGACTAACCGCTGAACACTGAGGCTGACTAACCGCTGAACACTGAGGCTGACTAACCGCTGAACACTGAGACTGACTAACCGCTGAACCCTGAGGCTGACTAACCGCTGAACCCTGAGGCTGACTAACCGCTGAACCCTGAGGCTGACTAACCGCTGAACACTGAGGCTGACTAACCGCTGAACCCTGAGGCTGACTAACCGCTGAACACTGAGGCTGACTAACCGCTGAACACTGAGGCTGACTAACCGCTGAACACTGAGGCTGACTAACCGCTGAACCCTGAGGCTGACTAACCGCTGAACCCTGAGGCTGACTAACCGCTGAACACTGAGGCTGACTAACCGCTGAACCCTGAGGCTGACTAACCGCTGAACACTGAGACTGACTAACCGCTGAACACTGAGACTGACTAACCGCTGAACCCTGAGACTGACTAACCGCTGAAACCCTGAGGCTGACTAACCGCTGAACCCTGAGGCTGACTAACCGCTGAACACTGAGGCTGACTAACCGCTGAACACTGAGACTGACTAACCGCTGAACCCTGAGACTGACTAACCGCTGAACCCTGAGGCTGACTAACCGCTGAACCCTGAGGCTGACTAACCGGTGAACACTGAGCTGACTAACCGCTGAACCCTGAGACTGACTAACCGCTGAACACTGAGGCTGACTAACCGCTGAACCCTGAGGCTGACTAACCGCTGAACACTGAGGCTGACTAACCGCTGAACACTGAGACTGACTAACCGCTGAACCCTGAGCTGACTAACTGCTGAACACTGAGGCTGACTAACCGCTGAACCCTGAGGCTGACTAACCGCTGAACCCTGAGGCTGACTAACCGCTGAACACTGAGACTGACTAACCGCTGAACACTGAGACTGACTAACCGCTGAACCCTGAGACTGACTAACCGCTGAACCCTGAGGCTGACTAACCGCTGAACCCTGAGGCTGACTAACCGCTGAACACTGAGGCTGACTAACCGCTGAACCCTGAGCTGACTAACCGCTGAACACTGAGGCTGACTAACCGCTGAACCCTGAGGCTGACTAACCGCTGAACACTGAGGCTGACTAACCGCTGAACACTGAGACTGACTAACTGCTGAACACTGAGGCTGACTAACCGCTGAACCCTGAGACTGACTAACCGCTGAACCCTGAGACTGACTAACCGCTGAACCCTGAGACTGACTAACCGCTGAACCCTGAGGCTGACTAACCGCTGAACCCTGAGGCTGACTAACTGCTGAACACTGAGACTGACTAACTGCTGAACCCTGAGACTGACTAACTGCTGAACCCTGAGGCTGACTAACCGCTGAACCCTGAGGCTGACTAACCGCTGAACCCTGAGGCTGACTAACCGCTGAACCCTGAGGCTGACTAACCGCTGAACCCTGAGGCTGACTAACCGCTGAACACTGAGGCTGACTAACCGCTGAACCCTGAGGCTGACTAACCGCTGAACCCTGAGGCTGACTAACCGCTGAACCCTGAGGCTGACTAACCGCTGAACCCTGAGGCTGACTAACCGCTGAACCCTGAGGCTGACTAACCGCTGAACCCTGAGGCTGACTAACCGCTGAACCCTGAGGCTGACTAACCGCTGAACCCTGAGGCTGACTAACCGCTGAACCCTGAGGCTGACTAACCGCTGAACCCTGAGGCTGACTAACTGCTGAACCCTGAGGCTGACTAACCGCTGAACCCTGAGGCTGACTAACCGCTGAACACTGAGACTGACTAACTGCTGAACCCTGAGGCTGACTAACTGCTGAACACTGAGGCTGACTAACTGCTGAACCCTGAGGCTGACTAACCGCTGAACCCTGAGGCTGACTAACTGCTGAACCCTGAGGCTGACTAACTGCTGAACCCTGATGGACAGCTGGGGCTCTGCGCCACAGTCCCAGCTCAAAGAGGTGTCATCAAAGGCTAAATACGTTTTTCCCCACTTTGGATCCTCCGCTCGCCTCTTGGAAACAGAACGTTGTCTGCCGCTGAATCCCTCGCTTCCTGCCGCTCTGAGAACTTTACTGTCTCAATGATTTCACAAGTAATTTGTTTCTCAAAAATATTATTGTTTTTAAAAAATTGCACTTTTTTCTCCAAAATTCTCGTCTTCTTGAAATTTCACAAATTGTAGTTTTGGAAAATCTAAAAATGTTCACTTTTTAAAGTTCTGGATCTGACTTGTTGGTCGAGTTCTCTCTCTCTACCTGTGGGTACAGGTGGTGCTCTCTCTCTACCTGTGGGTACAGGTGGTGCTCTCTCTCTACCTGTGGGTACAGGTGGTGCTCTCTCTCTACCTGTGGGTACAGGTGGTGCCTCTCTCTACCTGTGGGTACAGGTGGTGCTCTCTCTCTACCTGTGGGTACAGGTGGTGCTCTCTCTCTACCTGTGGGTACAGGTGGTGCTCTCTCTCTACCTGTGGGTACAGGTGGTGCTCTCTCTCTACCTGTGGGTACAGGTGGTGCTCTCTCTCTACCTGTGGGTACAGGTGGTGCTCTCTCTCTACCTGTGGGTACAGGTGGTGCTCTCTCTACCTGTGGGTACAGGTGGTGCTCTCTCTCTACCTGTGGGTACAGGTGGTGCTCTCTCTCTACCTGTGGGTACAGGTGGTGCTCTCTCTCTACCTGTGGGTACAGGTGGTGCTCTCTCTCTACCTGTGGGTACAGGTGGTGCTCTCTCTCTACCTGTGGGTACAGGTGGTGCTCTCTCTCTACCTGTGGGTACAGGTGGTGCTCTCTCTCTACCTGTGGGTACAGGTGGTGCTCTCTCTCTCTACCTGTGGGTACAGGTGGTGCTCTCTCTCTACCTGTGGGTACAGGTGGTGCTCTCTCTCTCTACCTGTGGGTACAGGTGGTGCTCTCTCTCTACCTGTGGGTACAGGTGGTGCTCTCTCTCTACCTGTGGGTACAGGTGGTGCTCTCTCTCTACCTGTGGGTACAGGTGGTGCTCTCTCTCTACCTGTGGGTACAGGTGGTGCTCTCTCTCTACCTGTGGGTACAGGTGGTGCTCTCTCTCTACCTGTGGGTACAGGTGGTGCTCTCTCTACCTGTGGGTACAGGTGGTGCTCTCTCTACCTGTGGGTACAGGTGGTGCTCTCTCTCTACCTGTGGGTACAGGTGGTGCTCTCTCTCTACCTGTGGGTACAGGTGGTGCTCTCTCTCTACCTGTGGGTACAGGTGGTGCTCTCTCTCTACCTGTGGGTACAGGTGGTGCTCTCTCTACTGGGTACGGTGCTCTCTCTACCTGTGGGTACAGGTGGTGCTCTCTCTCTACCTGTGGGTACAGGTGGTGCTCTCTCTCTACCTGTGGGTACAGGTGGTGCTCTCTCTCTACCTGTGGGTACAGGTGGTGCTCTCTCTCTACCTGTGGGTACAGGTGGTGCTCTCTCTCTACCTGTGGGTACAGGTGGTGCTCTCTCTCTACCTGTGGGTACAGGTGGTGCTCTCTCTACCTGTGGGTACAGGTGGTGCCCTCTCTACCTGTGGGTACAGGTGGTGCTCTCTCTCTACCTGTGGGTACAGGTGGTGCTCTCTCTCTACCTGTGGGTACAGGTGGTGCTCTCTCTCTACCTGTGGGTACAGGTGGTGCTCTCTCTCTACCTGTGGGTACAGGTGGTGCTCTCTCTCTACCTGTGGGTACAGGTGGTGCCCTCTCTACCTGTGAGTACAGGTGGTGCCCTCTCTCTACCTGTGGGTACAGGTGGTGCTCTCTCTCTACCTGTGAGTACAGGTGGTGCTCTCTCTACCTGTGGGTACAGGTGGTGCTCTCTCTCTACCTGTGGGTACAGGTGGTGCCCTCTCTACCTGTGGGTACAGGTGGTGCCCTCTCTACCTGTGGGTACAGGTGGTGCTCCTCTCTACCTGTGGGTACAGGTGGTGCCCTCTCTACCTGTGGGTACAGGTGGTGCCCTCTCTACCTGTGGGTACAGGTGGTGCTCTCTCTCTACCTGTGGGTACAGGTGGTGCTCCTCTCTACCTGTGGGTACAGGTGGTGCTCCTCTCTACCTGTGGGTACAGGTGGTGCTCTCTCTCTACCTGTGGGTACAGGTGGTGCTCTCTCTCTACCTGTGGGTACAGGTGGTGCTCTCTCTCTCTACCTGTGGGTACAGGTGGTGCTCTCTCTACCTGTGGGTACAGGTGGTGCTCCTCTCTACCTGTGGGTACAGGTGGTGCTCTCTCTACCTGTGGGTACAGGTGGTGCTCCTCTCTACCTGTGGGTACAGGTGGTGCTCTCTCTCTACCTGTGGGTACAGGTGGTGCTCTCTCTCTACCTGTGGGTACAGGTGGTGCTCTCTCTACCTGTGGGTACAGGTGGTGCTCTCTCTCTACCTGTGGGTACAGGTGGTGCCCTCTCTACCTGTGGGTACAGGTGGTGCTCTCTCTACCTGTGGGTACAGGTGGTGCTCTCTCTACCTGTGGGTACAGGTGGTGCTCTCTCTACCTGTGGGTACAGGTGGTGCCCTCTCTACCTGTGGGTACAGGTGGTGCCTCTCTCTACCTGTGGGTACAGGTGGTGCTCTCTCTCTACCTGTGGGTACAGGTGGTGCTCTCTCTACCTGTGGGTACAGGTGGTGCTCTCTCTACCTGTGGGTACAGGTGGTGCTCTCTCTCTACCTGTGGGTACAGGTGGTGCTCTCTCTCTACCTGTGGGTACAGGTGGTGCTCTCTCTACCTGTGGGTACAGGTGGTGCTCTCTCTCTACCTGTGGGTACAGGTGGTGCTCTCTCTCTACCTGTGAGTACAGTGGTGCTCTCTCTACCTGTGGGTACAGGTGGTGCTCTCTCTCTACCTGTGGTACAGGTGGTGCTCTCTCTCTACCTGTGAGTACAGGTGGTGCTCTCTCTACCTGTGGGTACAGGTGGTGCTCTCTCTCTACCTGTGGGTACAGGTGGTGCTCTCTCTCTACCTGTGAGTACAGGTGGTGCTCTCTCTACCTGTGGGTACAGGTGGTGCTCTCTCTACCTGTGGGTACAGGTGGTGCTCTCTCTCTACCTGTGGGTACAGGTGGTGCTCTCTCTACCTGTGGGTACAGGTGGTGCTCTCTCTCTACCTGTGGGTACAGGTGGTGCTCTCTCTACCTGTGGGTACAGGTGGTGCTCTCTCTCTACCTGTGGGTACAGGTGGTGCTCCTCTCTACCTGTGGGTACAGGTGGTGCTCTCTCTCTACCTGTGGGTACAGGTGGTGCTCTCTCTCTACCTGTGGGTACAGGTGGTGCTCTCTCTCTACCTGTGGGTACAGGTGGTGCCTCTCTCTACCTGTGGGTACAGGTGGTGCTCTCTCTACCTGTGGGTACAGGTGGTGCGATGGAGGCGCTTTGTGACGCTCAGAAGTGGGCGTGGTCAACGACAGAAGCGGACTGGTCTAGTTTCCAGACTATATGCTAAGCTAAGCTAATGCTGTTATTGGGAGGGATCAGACATGCTGCGAGAGGATACTCTTCTATTCTCAGTCACGGAAAGGAAACAAATGAGACACGTCTGAATGCTAAGAGTCGGTAACCCTCACTTTCTCCCAGTCTTTATTGTCCTGGGCTTCTCCACTCCAGGCTGTAACCCCCGATGCTTTACGAGGGGCTTTAGGAGCTGGCATCTGCGTGTGTGTGTGTGTGTGTGTGTGTGCGTGTGTGTGTGTGTGTGTGTGTGTGAGAGAGAGAGAGGTGGTGAAAGCTAACAGACACTGATGAAGTTCTCCTGCCACCTGCAGCCTCACGCAGTCTGAGACCTCAAACTGAACACCGTGAGCTGAGGAGCTGAGGAGAGGATGAGCTGAGGAGAGGATGAGCTGAGGAGAGGATGAGCTGATGAGAGGATGAGCTGAGGAGAGGATGAGCTGATGAGAGGATGAGCTGAGGAGAGGATGAGCTGAGGAGAGGATGAGCTGAGGAGAGGATGAGCTGAGGAGAGGATGAGCTGAGGAGAGGATGAGCTGAGGAGAGGATGAGCTGAGGAGAGGATGAGCTGAGGAGAGGATGAGCTGAGGAGAGGATGAGCTGAGGAGAGGATGAGCTGAGGAGAGGATGAGCTGAGGAGAGGATGAGCTGAGGAGAGGATGAGCTGATGAGAGGATGAGCTGAGGAGCTGAGGAGAGGATGAGCTGAGGAGAGGATGAGCTGAGGAGCTGAGGAGAGGATGAGCTGAGGAGAGGATGAGCTGAGGAGAGGATGAGCTGAGGAGAGGATGAGCTGAGGAGAGGATGAGCTGAGGAGAGGATGAGCTGAGGAGCTGAGGAGCTGAGGAGAGGAGAGGATGAGCTGAGGAGCTGAGGAGCTGAGGAGCTGAGGAGCTGAGGCGCATGGCAGTGTGAGCAGATGCATTCACAGCTCTACACACAGTCTATGATCTACGCACGGCATGATGGAACATCTCAGATGAACACACAGTGAGCTGCAGAGGTTCAGAAACATGCGAATCCAGAGTTACCAAATAGCAATGCAGGTTGCTAACTGTTTAGCTAACAACGAGTGTCGTCAACTAAATGCTTAATTAGCTGTTGTTGTTTATTTCTATCATTATTTGTTTACACCACACCTGTCTGTAATTGGTCACTTCTGGCATTTATCACATGGTGTGTTTTAGGTGGGGGTTAATCCCGGTCTTTATTCCAGAGCGTGGTATTTCAATGTGAGAGCGTCCCGTCAGGCGGGTACTCTTTGGTTTAGAAACGCCCGCCCTCCACGGCTTTATAACATGTACTTCACTTGAGCAGAGTCAGTATATATATATATATATATATATATATATATATATATATATAGGGGTGGGGTTAGGGCTTGTGATTTGTCCGACGTCACTATATATATCCTATATACTGCTGTGCTCCGGCTGGGTTCGGCCCGACGCGAAGCGGAGTGTCGACAACCATATCGTATATCACGGCCTGAAGTGAGCGACTGCATTTATAAAACGGTTACCACGTGGGGCTGGCAATGTGAAAGAAAAATACACACTCCAATTTAAATAGTTTTTATTATTAAATAATGATGTTCAAAATAAAATAGTCCCTCCGTTGCCTTCTGCACAAAGCATAGTGCGAGGTGGTTGCTATGCAACAACACTAACAGCTAGAGAACATGTCAGACAGACAGCTTGTCGTCGTTTCGGTGCTTTCTTCATGGAGATAGGCGCTTCTCAGTCCTCTCCTCCACCGGGAGGCCCCCCGGAGGTCACAGCTGACCTGACATGTTTCCATGTTAAGCTTTGTTTGTTAGTTAGTTAGTTTCGTGACGGGACGTAATGTAACAGTTGTAACCACATGGTTGTAACGGTTCTCAGACGCGGAGGGATACTGACTTGTGAAAAGTCACTACCATTATACCCGGGATATACGCTCATCATATCACGGCTAAGAAACATCAGATTGCTTGATTTGACTTGTCCGTTTTATAAACATGTACTAACTGTGCTCACCCAAAACAAGTTGTACAGCGAAGTGATGTCCATGTTATGTTATCAAGCCGTGGAGGGAGTTTATAAACCAAAGAGTACCCGCCCTGACGGGACGCTGTAATGAGTAAAGCGAACGCACCCGCAAGGACACCTGGCCTCCTATTGGTTGAGGGGTTTTGACGTGATTGTTGCACAAGAGTTTCGAGCGCGCACAGAATAATTCTGAGCAGCAATATATCTGAGTGGCAGCGCACAGTTTGAGCACAAGCAGCGCGACCTGAGTGCGAGCAGCGCGACCTGAGTGCGAGGGCAGGGTTAGAGGGAAATACATACATGAAGTCTGCTCTCAAGTTCAAATACCACGCTCTGGAATACAGATCGGGGATCAGCCCGCATGTCGTCGGCCTGTTGAGAAGACGAGAGGCTGATTCGGTTCAGATGTTGCTCTCTCTCTGAGCCGCCTTTTCCTCAAAATCTCAACATTAAAAAAGTTTTCCCAAAATGTTGATGTAAAAATGAATGATGTCTTTTTTCCTAAAAGTCAGATGTTCTGATAATCTCTGAAATCTGACTTCCCCCCAAAATCCGGACTCTTAGAAAACAGTCAAAGCCTCTCCGCCATCGAGCTGCAGCGAGACTCAAAGGAACGAACGAAGGGAACTTCCCGACTGCACGAAGTACTCAAAGTGTCGACGATTAAACAAAACATATTGGTGTTGTCGACAGAAATATCCTTCACATAATGCACTGGATGAAGTGTGTGTGTGTGTGTGTGTGTGTGTGTGTGTGTGTGCGTGTGTGCATGGTGTGTGTGTGTGTGTGTGTGTGTGTGCATGGTGTGTGTGTGTGCGTGTGTGCGTGCGTGTGTGTGCGTGTGTGCATGGTGTGTGCGTGTGTGTGTGCATGGTGTGTGTGTGTGTGTGTGTGTGTGTGTGTGTGTGTGCATGGTGTGTGTGTGTTGTGCATGTGTGTGTGTGTGTGCATGGTGTGTGTGTGTGCATGGGTGTGTGTGTGTGTGTGTGTGTGTGTGTGCATGGGTGTGTGTGTGCATGGTGTGTGTGTGTGTGTGTGCGTGTGTGTGCGTGTGTGCATGGTGTGTGCGTGTGTGTGCATGGTGTTGTGTGTGTGTGGTGTGTGTGTGTGTGTGCATGGTGTGTGTGTGTGTGTGTGCATGGTGTGTGTGTGTGTGTGCATGGTGTGTGTGTGTGCATGGTGTGTGTTGTGTGTGTGTGTGTGTGTGTGTGTGTGTGTGTGCGTGCATGGTGTGTGTGTGTGTGTGTGTGCGTGTGTGTGTGTGTGTGTGTGTGTGCATGGTGTGTGTGTGTGTGTGTGTGTGTGCGTGCATGGTGTGTGTGTGTGTGTGTGCGTGTGTGTGTGTGTGTGTGTGTGCATGGTGTGTGTGTGTGTGCATGGTGTGTGTGTGTGTGCATGGTGTGTGTGCATGGTGTGTGTGTGTGTGTGTGTGTGTGTGTGTGTGTGTGTGTGTGTAACCCCTCTAAGTGGCAGTGATTTCTCAGGATTCGTCAGGACAGTCATTCTCTCTCTGAAGACGTCCGTTAGTCGCCGGCTTGTGGAATAAAAACACGTTTATCCCGTGACCTCGAGCTTCAGGAAACGCTTTGCTGTTCGGCCTTGAAACAGTGAGGTGTGTGTGTGTGTGTGTGTGTGTGTGTGTGTGTGTGTGTGTGAAACTGGAGGAGGTCTGGCCCTTCAATCTGCAGCATCAGCTTTGAGAGATCTCAGGGAAGGCTCTCATCCCTCTGGAGCAGCCGTGTGTTCGCCCGGCTGAGGTTTCCCTCCAGAGAAAATATTTACTTTCATAAAGAAACTCTGAGGGTATTAATGTCTCTGCCGCCGTGTCCTCACCGGGCGTCTGTGGCTCTTGGCCCTCGGAGACTGCGGTTCTTTCAAAAGCTGCAGGATTTATGGTCCAACTGTCTTTGTTTGGTTTAAGAGAAAGACTTTATCACGGCCCTGAATGCGTCTCCGTCTGAGCGCTGTCTGGCCACAGACCCAGAGCGTGGAGAGCCAGGAGCCGAGACGCAGGCGCCACGAGAGAGGCGTGTGGCAGAGCGGCTTCATGTCATCCAGACGCTAATCTCACAACATTCAATGTCCATGTCCCCTTCAGGCCGAATGATAACTACTCTGATCCTTCCACCTTTTAAGATTCAAAGGTCATCGATTGTCATTCTGCAACAGAGGGAAATGCGGGTCGCAGTCCATCGGAGGCCAACAGGTATATAGGCTTCGGGAAGGAGTCAGGTATAGAAGCCCAAAGATTCCTCATGAGGAAACATCTCCAGAACAACTCATGCAGCGTTTAGAGAACATCCAGCAGCTTGAGGAGACATGCAGCGTTTAGAGAACATCCCAGCAGCTTGAGGAGACATGGCAGCGTTTAGAGAACATCCCAGCAGCTTGAGGAGACATGGCAGCGTTTAGAGAACACCCAGCAGCTTGAGGAGACATGGCAGCGTTTAGAGAACATCCAGCAGCTTGAGGAGACATGGCAGCGTTTAGAGAACACCCAGCAGCTTGAGGAGACATGGCAGCGTTTAGAGAACATCCAGCAGCTTGAGGAGACATGGCAGCGTTTAGAGAACATCCAGCAGCTTGAGGAGACATGGCAGCGTTTAGAGAACACCCAGCAGCTTGAGGAGACATGGCAGCGTTTAGAGAACATCCAGCAGCTTGAGGAGACATGGCAGCGTTTAGAGAACACTCAGCAGCTTGAGGAGACATGGCAGCGTTTAGAGAACATCCAGCAGCTTGAGGAGACATGGCAGCGTTTAGAGAACACTCAGCAGCTTGAGGAGACATGGCAGCGTTTAGAGAACATCCAGATGAAGGAGGGATGATGGAGGGATGATGGAGGGATGGAGGAGGGATGAAGGAGGGATGATGGAGGTATGGAGGAGGGATGAAGGAGGGATGAAGGAGGGATGATAACCAAAGGAAACCCAGCGCTGACTCTCTGATGGTTAAAGGGAAGGCTGAGAGGCGTTCAGGGACAGAGCACGACGACGAGCTGCACCCACTGGAACATCTGGCTTCACTTTCAGAGCTTTTTTTAAATGTCTCGTTTTTCCTCTTAAAACCATCTCAGCTTCGTCTTCCCTGTTTAGGCACGATGAGAAGCGTTTATATGTGTGTTAACACGCCAGTAAAAGCTGGAGATCCTCCTCCAGCAGACGGAAGCCGGGCGAGGATTCCCTCCTTTCTGTTTCCTCCATTTTGGTGACTTCCAATAAAAGCGTCCTAAAACCCTGCCATGACTCAGCATTTATTCACTTCCTGTCCTAGCCTTAGCATTGGTGACGTGAAGTCATGTGACCGTGCTGTAGTTCCTTTATAGCCCAACATTAGCCTCCTTTAGCTTAGCGGTGGTGACGTGAAGTCATGTGACCGTGCTGTAGTTCCTTTATAGCCCAACATTAGCCTCCTTTAGCTTAGCGGTGGTGACGTGAAGTCATGTGACCGTGCTGTAGTTCCTTTATAGCCCAACATTAGCCTCCTTTAGCTTAGCGTGGTGACGTGAAGTCATGTGACCGTGCTGTAGTTCCTTTATAGCCCAACATTAGCCTCCTTTAGCTTAGCGGTGGTGACGTGAAGTCATGTGACCGTGCTGTAGTTCCTTTATAGCCCAACATTAGCCTCCTTTAGCTTAGCGGTGGTGACGTGAAGTCATGTGACCGTGCTGTAGTTCCTTTATAGCCCAACATTAGCCTCCTTTAGCTTAGCGTGGTGACGTGAAGTCATGTGACCGTGCTGTAGTTCCTTTATAGCCCAACATTAGCCTCCTTTAGCTTAGCGGTGGTGACGTGAAGTCATGTGACCGTGCTGTAGTTCCTTTATAGCCCAACATTAGCCTCCTTTAGCTTAGCGGTGGTGACGTGAAGTCATGTGACCGTGCTGTAGTTCCTTTATAGCCCAACATTAGCCTCCTTTAGCTTAGCGGTGGTGACGTGAAGTCATGTGACCGTGCTGTAGTTCCTTTATAGCCCAACATTAGCCTCCTTTAGCTTAGCGGTGGTGACGTGAAGTCATGTGACCGTGCTGTAGTTCCTTTATAGCCCAACATTAGCCTCCTTTAGCTTAGCGGTGGTGACGTGAAGTCATGTGACCGTGCTGTAGTTCCTTTATAGCCCAACATTAGCCTCCTTTAGCTTAGCGGTGGTGACGTGAAGTCATGTGACCGTGCTGTAGTTCCTTTATAGCCCAACATTAGCCTCCTTTAGCTTAGCGGTGGTGACGTGAAGTCATGTGACCGTGCTGTAGTTCCTTTATAGCCCAACATTAGCCTCCTTTAGCTTAGCGGTGGTGACGTGAAGTCATGTGACCGTGCTGTAGTTCCTTTATAGCCCAACATTAGCCTCCTTTAGCTTAGCGGTGGTGACGTGAAGTCATGTGACCGTGCTGTAGTTCCTTTATAGCCCAACATTAGCCTCCTTTAGCTTAGCGGTGGTGACGTGAAGTCATGTGACCGTGCTGTAGTTCCTTTATAGCCCAACATTAGCCTCCTTTAGCTTAGCGGTGGTGACGTGAAGTCATGTGACCGTGCTGTAGTTCCTTTATAGCCCAACATTAGCCTCCTTTAGCTTAGCGGTGGTGACGTGAAGTCATGTGACCGTGCTGTAGTTCCTTTATAGCCCAACATTAGCCTCCTTTAGCTTAGCGGTGGTGACGTGAAGTCATGTGACCGTGCTGTAGTTCCTTTATAGCCCAACATTAGCCTCCTTTAGCTTAGCGGTGGTGACGTGAAGTCATGTGACCGTGCTGTAGTTCCTTTATAGCCCAACATTAGCCTCCTTTAGCTTAGCGGTGGTGACGTGAAGTCATGTGACCGTGCTGTAGTTCCTTTATAGCCCAACATTAGCCTCCTTTAGCTTAGCGGTGGTGACGTGAAGTCATGTGACCGTGCTGTAGTTCCTTTATAGCCCAACATTAGCCTCCTTTAGCTTAGCGGTGGTGACGTGAAGTCATGTGACCGTGCTGTAGTTCCTTTATAGCCCAACATTAGCCTCCTTTAGCTTAGCGGTGGTGACGTGAAGTCATGTGACCGTGCTGTAGTTCCTTTATAGCCCAACATTAGCCTCCTTTAGCTTAGCGGTGGTGACGTGAAGTCATGTGACCGTGCTGTAGTTCCTTTATAGCCCAACATTAGCCTCCTTTAGCTTAGCGGTGGTGACGTGAAGTCATGTGACCGTGCTGTAGTTCCTTTATAGCCCAACATTAGCCTCCTTTAGCTTAGCGGTGGTGACGTGAAGTCATGTGACCGTGCTGTAGTTCCTTTATAGCCCAACATTAGCCTCCTTTAGCTTAGCGGTGGTGACGTGAAGTCATGTGACCGTGCTGTAGTTCCTTTATAGCCCAACATTAGCCTCCTTTAGCTTAGCGGTGGTGACGTGAAGTCATGTGACCGTGCTGTAGTTCCTTTATAGCCCAACATTAGCCTCCTTTAGCTTAGCGGTGGTGACGTGAAGTCATGTGACCGTGCTGTAGTTCCTTTATAGCCCAACATTAGCCTCCTTTAGCTTAGCGGTGGTGACGTGAAGTCATGTGACCGTGCTGTAGTTCCTTTATAGCCCAACATTAGCCTCCTTTAGCTTAGCGGTGGTGACGTGAAGTCATGTGACCGTGCTGTAGTTCCTTTATAGCCCAACATTAGCCTCCTTTAGCTTAGCGGTGGTGACGTGAAGTCATGTGACCGTGCTGTAGTTCCTTTATAGCCCAACATTAGCCTCCTTTAGCTTAGCGGTGGTGACGTGAAGTCATGTGACCGTGCTGTAGTTCCTTTATAGCCCAACATTAGCCACCTTTAGCTTAGCGGTGGTGACGTGAAGTCATGTGACCGTGCTGTAGTTCCTTTATAGCCCAACATTAGCCTCCTTTAGCTTAGCGGTGGTGACGTGAAGTCATGTGACCGTGCTGTAGTTCCTTTATAGCCCAACATTAGCCTCCTTTAGCTTAGCGGTGGTGACGTGAAGTCATGTGACCGTGCTGTAGTTCCTTTATAGCCCAACATTAGCCTCCTTTAGCTTAGCGGTGGTGACGTGAAGTCATGTGACCGTGCTGTAGTTCCTTTATAGCCCAACATTAGCCTCCTTTAGCTTAGCGGTGGTGACGTGAAGTCATGTGACCGTGCTGTAGTTCCTTTATAGCCCAACATTAGCCTCCTTTAGCTTAGCGGTGGTGACGTGAAGTCATGTGACCGTGCTGTAGTTCCTTTATAGCCCAACATTAGCCTCCTTTAGCTTAGCGGTGGTGACGTGAAGTCATGTGACCGTGCTGTAGTTCCTTTATAGCCCAACATTAGCCTCCTTTAGCTTAGCGGTGGTGACGTGAAGTCATGTGACCGTGCTGTAGTTCCTTTATAGCCCAACATTAGCCTCCTTTAGCTTAGCGGTGGTGACGTGAAGTCATGTGACCGTGCTGTAGTTCCTTTATAGCCCAACATTAGCCTCCTTTAGCTTAGCGGTGGTGACGTGAAGTCATGTGACCGTGCTGTAGTTCCTTTATAGCCCAACATTAGCCTCCTTTAGCTTAGCGGTGGTGACGTGAAGTCATGTGACCGTGCTGTAGTTCCTTTATAGCCCAACATTAGCCTCCTTTAGCTTAGCGGTGGTGACGTGAAGTCATGTGACCGTGCTGTAGTTCCTTTATAGCCCAACATTAGCCTCCTTTAGCTTAGCGGTGGTGACGTGAAGTCATGTGACCGTGCTGTAGTTCCTTTATAGCCCAACATTAGCCACCTTTAGCTTAGCGGTGGTGACGTGAAGTCATGTGACCGTGCTGTAGTTCCTTTATAGCCCAACATTAGCCTCCTTTAGCTTAGCGGTGGTGACGTGAAGTCATGTGACCGTGCTGTAGTTCCTTTATAGCCCAACATTAGCCTCCTTTAGCTTAGCGGTGGTGACGTGAAGTCATGTGACCGTGCTGTAGTTCCTTTATAGCCCAACATTAGCCTCCTTTAGCTTAGCGGTGGTGACGTGAAGTCATGTGACCGTGCTGTAGTTCCTTTATAGCCCAACATTAGCCTCCTTTAGCTTAGCGGTGGTGACGTGAAGTCATGTGACCGTGCTGTAGTTCCTTTATAGCCCAACATTAGCCTCCTTTAGCTTAGCGGTGGTGACGTGAAGTCATGTGACCGTGCTGTAGTTCCTTTATAGCCCAACATTAGCCTCCTTTAGCTTAGCGGTGGTGACGTGAAGTCATGTGACCGTGCTGTAGTTCCTTTATAGCCCAACATTAGCCTCCTTTAGCTTAGCGGTGGTGACGTGAAGTCATGTGACCGTGCTGTAGTTCCTTTATAGCCCAACATTAGCCTCCTTTAGCTTAGCGGGTGCGTGAAGTCATGTGACCGTGCTGTAGTTCCTTTATAGCCCAACATTAGCCTCCTTTAGCTTAGCGGTGGTGACGTGAAGTCATGTGACCGTGCTGTAGTTCCTTTATAGCCCAACATTAGCCTCCTTTAGCTTAGCGGTGGTGACGTGAAGTCATGTGACCGTGCTGTAGTTCCTTTATAGCCCAACATTAGCCACCTTTAGCTTAGCGGTGGTGACGTGAAGTCATGTGACCGTGCTGTAGTTCCTTTATAGCCCAACATTAGCCTCCTTTAGCTTAGCGTGTGACGTGAAGTCATGTGACCGTGCTGTAGTTCCTTTATAGCCCAACATTAGCCTCCTTTAGCTTAGCGGTGGTGACGTGAAGTCATGTGACCGTGCTGTAGTTCCTTTATAGCCCAACATTAGCCTCCTTTAGCTTAGCGGTGGTGACGTGAAGTCATGTGACCGTGCTGTAGTTCCTTTATAGCCCAACATTAGCCTCCTTTAGCTTAGCGGTGGTGACGTGAAGTCATGTGACCGTGCTGTAGTTCCTTTATAGCCCAACATTAGCCTCCTTTAGCTTAGCGGTGGTGACGTGAAGTCATGTGACCGTGCTGTAGTTCCTTTATAGCCCAACATTAGCCACCTTTAGCTTAGCGGTGGTGACGTGAAGTCATGTGACCGTGCTGTAGTTCCTTTATAGCCCAACATTAGCCTCCTTTAGCTTAGCGGTGGTGACGTGAAGTCATGTGACCGTGCTGTAGTTCCTTTATAGCCCAACATTAGCCTCCTTTAGCTTAGCGGTGGTGACGTGAAGTCATGTGACCGTGCTGTAGTTCCTTTATAGCCCAACATTAGCCTCCTTTAGCTTAGCGGTGGTGACGTGAAGTCATGTGACCGTGCTGTAGTTCCTTTATAGCCCAACATTAGCCACCTTTAGCTTAGCGGTGGTGACGTGAAGTCATGTGACCGTGCTGTAGTTCCTTTATAGCCCAACATTAGCCTCCTTTAGCTTAGCGGTGGTGACGTGAAGTCATGTGACCGTGCTGTAGTTCCTTTATAGCCCAACATTAGCCTCCTTTAGCTTAGCGGTGGTGACGTGAAGTCATGTGACCGTGCTGTAGTTCCTTTATAGCCCAACATTAGCCTCCTTTAGCTTAGCGGTGGTGACGTGAAGTCATGTGACCGTGCTGTAGTTCCTTTATAGCCCAACATTAGCCTCCTTTAGCTTAGCGGTGGTGACGTGAAGTCATGTGACCGTGCTGTAGTTCCTTTATAGCCCAACATTAGCCACCTTTAGCTTAGCGGTGGTGACGTGAAGTCATGTGACCGTGCTGTAGTTCCTTTATAGCCCAACATTAGCCTCCTTTAGCTTAGCGGTGGTGACGTGAAGTCATGTGACCGTGCTGTAGTTCCTTTATAGCCCAACATTAGCCTCCTTTAGCTTAGCGGTGGTGACGTGAAGTCATGTGACCGTGCTGTAGTTCCTTTATAGCCCAACATTAGCCACCTTTAGCTTAGCGGTGGTGACGTGAAGTCATGTGACCGTGCTGTAGTTCCTTTATAGCCCAACATTAGCCTCCTTTAGCTTAGCGGTGGTGACGTGAAGTCATGTGACCGTGCTGTAGTTCCTTTATAGCCCAACATTAGCCTCCTTTAGCTTAGCGGTGGTGACGTGAAGTCATGTGATCCTAGAGACATCTGTAGGGTAGGGGGGGGGGTGCGATTGTGGAGCCCGGGAGTGGGAGGCATGGATGGGCCACCTTTAAGGCTTAGATTTGGGTGGTGGACGTGAAGTCCATTTAAGGCATTTGATCTGTGGGTTACACTTTGGTCGAGAGAAGCAGCTGGACATTGAGTGGGCCAGGTGCTGTGATGCGGGTTTTGGGTTAGCGGGTGGTGACTTTAATGGTGTATGGTGGGAGAAGTGGAGGGTGTGAAGTTAGAGAAAGGAAAGAATTAGAAAGGGAATTTGAGCTGGGGTAGGGGAGGGGGGGGGGGGGGGGGGGGATAGTTGGAATGGTGTAAGGGGATGTAGTTACTTTGAGTGATAAAAAGTAGTACTAATTTTGAGTTGAGGTGGGTGTTGTGGAAGGATTGGTATGAGTGTGTGACTGTTTGTAATAAATTTAGAAGAATTTTAGAGTAGTGTGTGGTGTTGTATTGGTAGGGAAAGGTGAGGGTGGAAGGTGAAAATTTATTTTGAATTAAGGTATTTGGTGGTGTAGTGATGTAATTGTGTATGGAGGTTGATAAGGGTGTGAAATTATGGTGAAGAATTGTTTGAGGTGAGGGGGGGGGGGTTGGATGGTTAAGAGATGTAGGTAAGGGTTTAATTATGGTAAGAAGTGTGAGTGAGGGGGGTTAGGTTGGGGGGTAAGTGGAGGGTGGGGATAGTGTGTAAATTATGGTGAAGAAGTGTGAGTGTAGGGTTGATGGGTAAGGGAGGTGGATAGGGTGTGAAATTATGTGAAGGAGTGTGAGGTCGGGAGTAGTGTTGGAGGGTAAGGGATGGTGGGAAGGTGTGTGTGAAATTATGGTGTAAGAAGGGTGAGGTGGAGTTGTTGGATGGAAGGAGGTGGGAAGGTTGTGAAATATATGTGAATACGTCAGTTGAGGGTGTGTAGGATGGATTGTAAGGGTAAGTGAGGTGGGAAGTTTGTAGAAATTATTGAGAAGAAGGGTGGAGTTGAGTGGGGTGGTTGGATGGGTACAGTGATGGAGTTAAGTTATAGAAAATTAGTGGTAAAGAGGGGAGGTGAGGTGGTGAGTGAAGTCATGTGACCTTGCTGTAGTTCCTTTATAGCCCAACATTAGCCTCCTTTAGCTTAGCGGTGGTGAGTGAAGTCATGTGACCGTGCTGTAGTTCCTTTATAGCCCAACATTAGCCACCTTTAGCTTAGCGGTGGTGACGTGACGTCATGTGACCGTGCTGTAGTTCCTTTATAGCCCAACATTAGCCTCCTGTAGCTTAGCGGTGGTGACGTGAAGTCATGTGACCGTGCTGTAGTTCCTTTATAGCCCAACATTAGCCTCCTTTAGCTTAGCGGTGGTGACGTGAAGTCATGTGACCGTGCTGTAGTTCCTTTATAGCCCAACATTAGCCTCCTTTAGCTTAGCGGTGGTGACGTGAAGTCATGTGACCGTGCTGTAGTTCCTTTATAGCCCAACATTAGCCTCCTTTAGCTTAGCGGTGGTGACGTGAAGTCATGTGACCGTGCTGTAGTTCCTTTATAGCCCAACATTAGCCACCTTTAGCTTAGCGGTGGTGACGTGAAGTCATGTGACCGTGCTGTAGTTCCTTTATAGCCCAACATTAGCCTCCTTTAGCTTAGCGGTGGTGACGTGAAGTCATGTGACCGTGCTGTAGTTCCTTTATAGCCCAACATTAGCCTCCTTTAGCTTAGCGGTGGTGACGTGAAGTCATGTGACCGTGCTGTAGTTCCTTTATAGCCCAACATTAGCCACCTTTAGCTTAGCGTTGGTGACGTGAAGTCATGTGACCGTGCTGTAGTTCCTTTATAGCCCAACATTAGCCTCCTTTAGCTTAGCGGTGGTGACGTGAAGTCATGTGACCGTGCTGTAGTTCCTTTATAGCCCAACATTAGCCTCCTTTAGCTTAGCGGTGGTGACGTGAAGTCATGTGACCGTGCTGTAGTTCCTTTATAGCCCAACATTAGCCACCTTTAGCTTAGCATTGGTGACGTGAAGTCATGTGACCGTGCTGTAGTTCCTTTATAGCCCAACATTAGCCACCTTTAGCTTAGCGGTGGTGACGTGAAGTCATGTGACCGTGCTGTAGTTCCTTTATAGCCCAACATTAGCCACCTTTAGCTTAGCGGTGGTGACGTGAAGTCATGTGACCGTGCTGTAGTTCCTTTATAGCCCAACATTAGCCTCCTTTAGCTTAGCGGTGGTGAGGTGAAGTCATGTGACCGTGCTGTAGTTCCTTTATAGCCCAACATTAGCCTCCTTTAGCTTAGCGGTGGTGACGTGAAGTCATGTGACCGTGCTGTAGTTCCTTTATAGCCCAACATTAGCCACCTTTAGCTTAGCGGTGGTGACGTGAAGTCATGTGACCGTGCTGTAGTTCCTTTATAGCCCAACATTAGCCACCTTTAGCTTAGCGTGGTGACGTGAAGTCATGTGACCGTGCTGTAGTTCCTTTATAGCCCAACATTAGCCACCTTTAGCTTAGCGTGGTGACGTGAAGTCATGTGACCGTGCTGTAGTTCCTTTATAGCCCAACATTAGCCTCCTTTAGCTTAGCGGTGGTGACGTGAAGTCATGTGACCGTGCTGTAGTTCCTTTATAGCCCAACATTAGCCTCCTTTAGCTTAGCGGTGGTGACGTGAAGTCATGTGACCGTGCTGTAGTTCCTTTATAGCCCAACATTAGCCTCCTTTAGCTCAGCGGTGGTGACGTGAAGTCATGTGACCGTGCTGTAGTTCCTTTATAGCCCAACATTAGCCTCCTTTAGCTTAGCGGTGGTGACGTGAAGTCATGTGACCGTGCTGTAGTTCCTTTATAGCCCAACATTAGCCACCTTTAGCTTAGCGGTGGTGACGTGAAGTCATGTGACCGTGCTGTAGTTCCTTTATAGCCCAACATTAGCCTCCTTTAGCTTAGCGGTGGTGACGTGAAGTCATGTGACCGTGCTGTAGTTCCTTTATAGCCCAACATTAGCCTCCTTTCAGCTTAGCGGTGGTGACGTGAAGTCATGTGACCGTGCTGTAGTTCCTTTATAGCCCAACATTAGCCTCCTTTAGCTTAGCGGTGGTGACGTGAAGTCATGTGACCGTGCTGTAGTTCCTTTATAGCCCAACATTAGCCTCCTTTAGCTTAGCATTGGTGACGTGAAGTCATGTGACCTTGCTGTAGTTCCTTTATAGCCCAACATTAGCCACCTTTAGCTTAGCGGTGGTGACGTGAAGTCATGTGACCGTGCTGTAGTTCCTTTATAGCCCAACATTAGCCTCCTTTAGCTTAGCGGTGGTGACGTGAAGTCATGTGACCGTGCTGTAGTTCCTTTATAGCCCAACATTAGCCTCCTTTAGCTTAGCGGTGGTGACGTGAAGTCATGTGACCGTGCTGTAGTTCCTTTATAGCCCAACATTAGCCACCTTTAGCTTAGCGGTGGTGACGTGAAGTCATGTGACCGTGCTGTAGTTCCTTTATAGCCCAACATTAGCCACCTTTAGCTTAGCGGTGGTGACGTGAAGTCATGTGACCGTGCTGTAGTTCCTTTATAGCCCAACATTAGCCTCCTTTAGCTTAGCGGTGGTGACGTGAAGTCATGTGACCGTGCTGTAGTTCCTTTATAGCCCAACATTAGCCGCCTTTAGCTTAGCGGTGGTGACGTGAAGTCATGTGACCGTGCTGTAGTTCCTTTATAGCCCAACATTAGCCGCCTTTAGCTTAGCGGTGGTGACGTGAAGTCATGTGACCGTGCTGTAGTTCCTTTATAGCCCAACATTAGCCTCCTTTAGCTTAGCGGTGGTGACGTGAAGTCATGTGACCGTGCTGTAGTTCCTTTATAGCCCAACATTAGCCGCCTTTAGCTTAGCGGTGGTGACGTGAAGTCATGTGACCGTGCTGTAGTTCCTTTATAGCCCAACATTAGCCTCCTTTAGCTTAGCGGTGGTGACGTGAAGTCATGTGACCGTGCTGTAGTTCCTTTATAGCCCAACATTAGCCTCCTTTAGCTTAGCGGTGGTGACGTGAAGTCATGTGACCGTGCTGTAGTTCCTTTATAGCCCAACATTAGCCTCCTTTAGCTTAGCGGTGGTGACGTGAAGTCATGTGACCGTGCTGTAGTTCCTTTATAGCCCAACATTAGCCTCCTTTAGCTTAGCGTGGTGACGTGAAGTCATGTGACCGTGCTGTAGTTCCTTTATAGCCCAACATTAGCCACCTTTAGCTTAGCGTGGTGACGTGAAGTCATGTGACCGTGCTGTAGTTCCTTTATAGCCCAACATTAGCCTCCTTTAGCTTAGCGGTGGTGACGTGAAGTCATGTGACCGTGCTGTAGTTCCTTTATAGCCCAACATTAGCCTCCTTTAGCTTAGCGGTGGTGACGTGAAGTCATGTGACCGTGCTGTAGTTCCTTTATAGCCCAACATTAGCCTCCTTTAGCTTAGCGGTGGTGACGTGAAGTCATGTGACCGTGCTGTAGTTCCTTTATAGCCCAACATTAGCCACCTTTAGCTTAGCGGTGGTGACGTGAAGTCATGTGACCGTGCTGTAGTTCCTTTATAGCACAACATTAGCCACCTTTAGCTTAGCATTGGTGACTGAAGTCATGTGACCTTGCTGTAGTTCCTTTATAGCCCAACATTAGCCTCCTTTAACTTAGCGGTGGTGACGTGAAGTCATGTGACCGTGCTGTAGTTCCTTTATAGCCCAACATTAGCCTCCTTTAGCTTAGCGGTGGTGACGTGAAGTCATGTGACCGTGCTGTAGTTCCTTTATAGCCCAACATTAGCCGCCTTTAGCTTAGCGGTGGTGACGTGAAGTCATGTGACCGTGCTGTAGTTCCTTTATAGCCCAACATTAGCCTCCTTTAGCTTAGCGGTGGTGACGTGAAGTCATGTGACCGTGCTGTAGTTCCTTTATAGCCCAACATTAGCCTCCTTTAGCTTAGCGGTGGTGACGTGAAGTCATGTGACCGTGCTGTAGTTCCTTTATAGCCCATCATTAGCCTCCTTTAGCTTAGCGTGGTGAGGTGAAGTCATGTGACCGTGCTGTAGTTCCTTTATAGCCCAACATTAGCCTCCTTTAGCTTAGCGGTGGTGACGTGAAGTCATGTGACCGTGCTGTAGTTCCTTTATAGCCCAACATTAGCCTCCTTTAGCTTAGCGGTGGTGACGTGAAGTCATGTGACCGTGCTGTAGTTCCTTTATAGCCCAACATTAGCCTCCTTTAGCTTAGCGGTGGTGACGTGAAGTCATGTGACCGTGCTGTAGTTCCTTTATAGCCCAACATTAGCCGCTTTTAGCTTAGCATTGTTGACGTGAAGTCATGTGACCGTGCTGTAGTTCCTCTATAGCCCAACATTAGCCTCCTTTAGCTTAGCGGTGGTGACGTGAAGTCATGTGACCGTGCTGTAGTTCCTTGAATGGCCACTGGTTGCTGGCTACAACTCACCTGTATTAATTTCATTAAAACAGTATTTAACTAATCAATAACATATTCGACCTGGTATTACATGCTGACATTTTGACTGAATATAGCAATACTGAAAGTATTAATACTGCTGTGTTTTTATATCATTATGTATCTGCACTGTGTATTCACTCATTAGTCGTCACTATGAATGCAAGTTGTTATTCTTTTCTGCATTTTGTAATAAATGATGACATTATGACGTCTACAGACGGTGTATTCATGTGATGTACAGGATACAGTGTGTATCTGCGGTGCTCGTGACTTTACAGAATACAGATGATAGAATATAGTTTAACGGACATTCAGAATCAAAACCAGCGTTATCTCCAGGTGGGTGGACGACACGTACGAGGAGCTTGACTTGGTGTCGTGGTGCAGACATAAAATAAAACGCAGATAGAAAACTATTTTAAGTGAACTATAATAACATTAAAAGATATTACAAAATATAATAAAATATAGTCATTGAAATATAGTATATACATTAATCCTGTAAAGCCCAAATATAGAAAAACTTTAGAATTGAGTTGTTTGACCTTCAGCCTCCGGAGCAGACAGGAAAGAGCTTTCACGTGTTTCACGGTGTGGTAGGTTAGGGGAATGTTGTGATACAGCAACGTTGGGCTTCGGTGGGAGCAGCTTCCTGTATCTCTACTCACTGTCTGAATAAAAGATTGAACAGCTAAGGGTTGATTTGCCGGATTGATTGCTTACTTAGCTTACTCCTTGATGTCACCGTCGCCTGGAGATGCTCGTCCTCTCTCGGGTGCGTTCAGAGGAGTGTGTTCACCTGATTAGAACAGAATCAATCCAGATACATGTCAACAATACATTAAAGATAAAATAATACAATTCCATAACGTTCTTCAACCACTAGGCGTCCCTTTCTGTTATGGTGTAAATATAACCGATTGGATCAAATGTAAAAGTCAGCCGAATCAGTGTTGATCCGGCAAGGAGACGCACTGTGTGAAGAGGAATGAGATGTCGTTTAATGGCTGATGTGTTTATGATCCACGTCACGTGTTCAGTGTTGGCGGCAGTTCTCCTGTCTGTCCAGAAGTCTTCTCAGCAGGGCTCTATAAATAGAGATCTACGGCAGATCTGTAGTATGTGATGCAGCCGAACCGTGTGTTGCAATGCCGGTATGTGATGACCTCCAAACAGAAAAGCAAGAGCGTTTTCAGATTTCACATCACATAAACACCAAATCCCAGCATGCATTGCGGCTAAACCATCCAATCACCGAGCTGAGGATCTTGCCTACGTCTGTTTCCGGTTTCGCTTATCACCGATGTATTTTGTTACACACACGTTCCTTCACGTTTACATTTTAATTTGCATTAAAGTATTTCGTGAGGCCTTCCAACACGTTTTTAAATATAACTACGGTTGTAGATGAAGAGTTTGTAAATTAACATGAACCGAAGCTGTTGCCTGGCAACGCAATCACACAACGTCACGTCCGTTAATTCCACGTCCACACGCATGGATTAACATCGATTTAATACATCAATCAATCAATCAGTGTTTATTTATAGCCCAATATCACAAATGTTACATTTGTCTCAGTGTCTTCACAGTTTGTACAGAATATCAGTATGACAATACGACACCCTCTGTCCTCAGACCCTCTGTCCTCAGACCCTCTGTCCTCAGACCCTCTGTCCTTAGACCCTCTGTCCTTAGACCCTCTGTCCTCAGACCCTCTGTCCTCAGACCCTCTGTCCTCAGACGCTCTGTCCTCAGACCCTCTGTCCTTAGACCCTCTGTCCTCAGACCCTCTGTCCTCAGACCCTCTGTCCTTAGACCCTCTGTCCTCAGACCCTCTGTCCTCAGACCCTCTGTACTTGGACCCTCTGTCCTTGGACCCTCTGTCCTTAGACCCTCTGTCCTCAGACCCTCTGTCCTCTGACCCTCTGTCCTTAGACCCTCTGTCCTTAGACCCTCTGTCCTCAGACCCTCTGTCCTTAGACCCTCACATCGTACAAGGAAACACTTCCAGTAAACCCACAGTCTAAGGGAACATGGAGAAACCTCAGGAGAGCAGCAGAGGAGGATCCTCTCCAGGACGGACAGACTGCAATAGATGCCGTGTGTGAATTGAAGAGATAATACATTTGCAGCATAGGTAGTCCAGATGTTTGAAATGCATGTGTGTGTAACAGGAAGATGAATCCACGAGGATATCCATCAGGACCGATGATCCAGGACCACAGCCACGACTCAAGATCCAGGGCTCAGGACCGCAGGATCATCCATGACTCCGGATCCCAGCGTATAGAGACACCAGAAAGAAAGACATTTGGGGAAGCTGGGTTAATGGAACATGAGAGGACACAGGGACAGACAGAGAGAAGGAAGAAGTGAGATGTCCCCATGAGAGGACACAGGGACAGACAGAGAGAAGGAAGAAGGGAGATGTCCCCATGAGAGGACACAGGGACAGACAGAGAGAAGGAAGAAGTGAGATGTCCCCATGAGAGGACACAGGGACAGACAGAGAGAAGGAAGAAGTGAGATGTCCCCATGAGAGGACACAGGTACAGACAGAGAGAAGGAAGAAGGGAGATGTCCCCATGAGAGGACACAGGTACAGACAGAGAGAAGGAAGAAGTGAGATGTCCCCATGAGAGGACACAGGTACAGACAGAGAGAAGGAAGAAGCGAGATGTCCCCCGACAGACTAAGCCTATATCAGCTAAACTAGGGGCTGAATCTAATCAGCCCTAACTATAAGCTTCATCAGAAAGGAAGGTCTTCAGCGCACTCTGAGAAAGGGACAGGATGTCTGCCGCCCGAGGCTCTTTAACGTAGCCTCTGCTCAAAGAGGAGTCGACCAGCTGGGGAAACAAGAACATCGCATAATCGAGTGCGACTATTACAAAATAAGTCATTATGTGCGGGGAGCATTGGCTTGGCATTTCCGGGTATTCCCCCCCTGGTTAACGATACCGTGTAACTGCCACGTTAGAAGGGACGAAATCGTGACATCTTCACGTCTTGCCGTGCTGTCGGGTACCGGCTGCATCTGACAGCATGCATGTTGCGGTCGGCCTCCACTCGGATGTCAAAGCTTCCTCCCTTTCTCTCCAAGCTCTTCTCCTCTTCACGAGGAATCCAGGCCCTCCCTCTCTTCACGAGGAATCCAGGCCCTCCCTCTCTTCACGAGGAATCCAGGCCCTCCCTCTCTTCACGAGGAATCCAGGCCCTCCCTCTCTTCACGAGGAATCCAGGCCCTCCCTCTCTTCACGAGGAATCCAGGCCCTCCCTCTCTTCACGAGGAATCCAGGCCCTCCCTCTCTTCAAGAGGAATCCAGGCCCTCTCTCTCTTCACGAGGAATCCAGGCCCTCTCTCTCTTCACGAGGAATCCAGGCCCTCTCTCTCTTCACGAGGAATCCAGGCCCTCTCTCTCTTCACGAGGAATCCAGGCCCTCTCTCTCTTTGCGGCTGGCGTTCTGAAATGGAAAAAGTATTTAATAA
Organism: Champsocephalus esox; assembly: GCA_036324585.1. Taxonomy (NCBI): domain Eukaryota; kingdom Metazoa; phylum Chordata; class Actinopteri; order Perciformes; family Channichthyidae; genus Champsocephalus; species Champsocephalus esox. The sequence goes on from CM070484.1 coordinate 46,505,778, forward strand.
AGATGTATCAATAATTCATGTGCTTGATATATTGTAAAGCCCCCGTCACACTGTCCCGAAATTGACACCCGATGGACACACGATAAAGGAAATGTTCAAATTCGGCTCTGATCGTAGCAACATCGGGCCATTTCGTGAGGGCATCTTAAGCCTTCGTATGATCGCCGGTGGAGTTTCTCAGGCTCCGGCAGCAACTTCATGAGCGGCAACTTCTTAAGGCACTTGTGAGGGCATCTTGTCAAATCGTGTCATCTTCGTGTTATCATCGGTGCATTCACCCTCACTCTGATCGGGGCGAATGCCCGATGGCACCGAGGATAACAAGATGCCCTCACAATGGCCTTACGAAGGGCAACATTGACACATGAATTCAACACGAAAATGAACCTTCTCAAGGTCCTTCGGCAATTTGTTGGCATGCCAAAGATTTTGCCACCGCTCACGAAGTTGCTGCCGGAGCCTGAGAAACTCCACCGGCGATCATACGATGGCTGAGATGCCCTCACGAATGGCCCGATGTTGCTACGATCACAGCCGAATTTGAACGTTTCCTTTATCGTGTGTCCATCGGGTTGTTTTGTTGCACAACAAAATCATGTAAACATATTATGTAAATAACCCAATTTGTGTTCTGTGAAACTGAAAAGGATATAAATATATTATGTTGAAGGACAGTTGACAGGAAGTTGTTGTTGCTATGGAAACAACATTACGGAGAAAACGTAATATTTTCTACATATAAAGACGGAGAAAGTAAAGGACAAAGTCTGAACATATCAGTACAGTATCATTGTGTAGTGACAGTGTTTTGACAGAGCCTGAGAAACTCCACCGGCGATCATACGATGGCTTAGATGCCCTCACGAACGGCCCGATGCTACGATCAGAGCCGAATTTGAACATTTCCTTTATCGTGTGTCCATCGGGTGTCAATTTCGGGACAGTGTGACGGGGCCTTAATAGATTCCCTGAAGGAATAGATAGGCCAGTGGCGGCTGGTGGAACATGTCTGTGGTGGCGCTGCTGATGGAGTGAGTGGGACAAATGACCCTTAAATCAGGGCTTCTGGTGTGATGGCGCGTTTCCCGTGCAGCGTGGCGCTCGCTTTAACGCTGCGTTCAGAGCAGACGCAATGCGAATATTCGCTTCGCTCTAAACGCTCGAGTTTCACCGCGGCTGCCAGCTGTGTTTACTCGCATCATTCAAACAAGACGCGCTCGGGAGCTACAACAACATGAACATATCTGACCGTGATTAGATTGCAACACACGTTTCTAAATGATGCCGACGTAACAACACACTGATACCGGTTAGTAAGAACCATGAGGTAACGCTTTGAGTCTGCAGACAGACGGCAGAGAAACTCCTTTTACAATGCGTGTTTTCTGAATGGAGATCAGCTAAGCTAACGCTATATATGCTCCGACCGTCCACACTCACAACAACGGCCTACAGACACAAAGCAGACTGTGTTCTCCGTGACACAGGCAGTCTGTGGGTTGGACTGGTTTCACGTCTGTCTGGTTCCTGAACAGATCGTATCTGTCCCCGGCTGTTTGAAGAGCCAGCATGGGAAACAAAAGACAGCATGTACCTGTTTGCATCCAGCTAGCCTTTCTGGTGTGCCGGCTACTGAGAAGCCTCGTTCATACGTTTTGTCTTTTTCACGAGCTCGCTGTGATACAAATCGGGTTGGTCCGGTCCGAGGTCTTTAAGTATCAGTTTATCTCCCAAACTTCTCCTTTCCAAAGGATTGGAGAGTAGCTCTTGCACGACTCCACCTGCACACCATTCTCATCCAAGTACTGCGTCACCTTGGTTACTCACGAGTCTAAAAAACAAATCACGTCAACGCACGTAAGCAACGTGGGCGCCAACGTGAGCGCCCACGTGACCAAAATATTTGACGGCGCTGATTGGCTGAAATTATGTTTCGGCGGCACAGTTTACAATCGAGACTTTTGCAACGTGCTGGTTGCTGCTGTTTCGCTCGGGGGCTCCTGCACGGCGCCCCGTAATGATAAACTAATGCCGGGCAAGGCCAGGCAGGAAACAGGTGACTTATCAGTAACTCTAGACATCGGAACACCATTTTAAACGAGATTGTATTGTAGATTATACATTTTTGTGATACTAATTGTATGATATTTACCTTGTTCATTAAAAATTAAAATATAAAATATATATTTTTTAAATATATATATTTTTATTTAATATATATATATATTTTTTATTTGGTATCTGGCAAGAGGTGGGGCGGCGCCCCTAGCGCCCCTATGGGCCGGCCGCCACTGGATAGGGCGGTGGGACAAGTGTTCATTCTGTCTGGCTTAGCCTATTATGAAAATACAAGCAATCCCTACACCGACACGTGCAGCAAACCAGACCATGAGCCGCACGGTGCTGTCTGGCTCGTTCCAACAAGGATCCTTCCAAGTGTCCCAACACATTTCAGAAGGACCTGTTTCTGCAGAACCAGAGAAGAGTTCAATGTATTTTAACTCAATATTGCTACAGATATCATTTCACATACTTTTATCAGAAACAATGTATTAATTTATTCAATTCTTAATTCAAAAATCTTAACAGAGGACACATTTAGAACTTAGTTAGTGAATTATCAAAGACATTATATTTATATTTGTGTTTTATTTCCACATATAAGAAGGGCGGGTCCATGACGGGTGCTCATGTTGACTACTTCCACACAAACTACATGTGTACATGTACACACGTAGTAATAATACAGAGGCATTGGACTGCCGGACAGATCCAGTCCCATGAGACGCAGAGGTGCTGCTCAGGTCTCACGTTATAGACAGAATATTCAGAGTATTCAGTAGGCTACACATACAGGGTGCTTCTGCAGTATATGTGTGCAGTATTCAGAGTATTCGGTATTCAGTGTTTCTGCAGTATTCAGAGTATTCAGTATCCAGTGTGTCTGCAGTATTCAGAGTATTCAGTATCCAGTGTGTCTGCAGTATTCAGAGTATTCAGTATTCAGTGTGTCTGCAGTATTCAGAGTATTCAGTATCCAGTGTGTCTGCAGTATTCAGAGTATTCAGTATCCAGTGTGTCTGCAGTATTCAGAGTATTCAGTATTCAGTGTGTCTGCAGTATTCAGAATATTCAGTATTCAGTGTTTCTGCAGGATTCAGAGTATTCAGTATTCAGTGTTTCTGCAGTATTCAGAGTATTCGGTATTCAGTGTTTCTGCAGTATTCAGAGTATTCAGTATCCAGTGTGTCTGCAGTATTCAGAGTATTCAGTATCCAGTGTGTCTGCAGTATTCAGAATATTCAGTATTCAGTGTTTCTGCAGTATTCAGAGTATTCGGTATTCAGTGTTTCTGCAGTATTCAGAGTATTCGGTATTCAGTGTTTCTGCAGTATTCAGAGTATTCGGTATCCAGTGTGTCTGCAGTATTCAGAGTATTCAGTATTCAGTGTTTCTGCAGTATTCAGTGTATTCGGTATTCAGTGTTTCTGCAGTATTCAGAGTATTTAGTGTTCCTGCAGTATTCAGAGTATTCGGTATTCAGTGTTTCTGCAGTATTCAGAGTATTCGGTATTCAGTGTTTCTGCAGTATTCAGAGTATTCAGTGTTTCTGCAGTATTCAGAGTATTCGGTATTCAGTGTTTCTGCAGTATTCAGAGTATTCAGTGTTCCTGCAGTATTCAGAGTATTCAGTATTCAGTGTTTCAGCAGTATTCAGAGTATTCAGTATACAGTGTTTCTGCAGTATTCAGAGTATTCGGTATTCAGTGTTCCTGCAGTATTCAGAGTATTCAGTGTTTCTGCAGTATTCAGAGTATTCGGTATTCAGTGTTTCTGCAGTATTCAGAGTATTCAGTGTTCCTGCAGTATTCAGAGTATTCGGTATTCAGTGTTCCTGCAGTATTCAGAGTATTCAGTGTTTCTGCAGTATTCAGAGTATTCGGTATTCAGTGTTTCAGCAGTATTCAGAGTATACAGTGTTTCTGCAGTATTCAGAGTATTCAGTGTTTCTGCAGTATTCAGAGTATTCAGTATTCAGTGTTTCAGCAGTATTCAGAGTATACAGTGTTTCTGCAGTATTCAGAGTATTCAGTATTCAGTGTTTCTGCAGTATTCGGTATTCAGTGTTTCTGCAGTATTCAGAGTATACAGTGTTTCTGCAGTATTCAGAGTATTCAGTATTCAGTGTTTCAGCAGTATTCAGAGTATTCAGTGTTCAGTGTTTCTGCAGTATTCAGAGTATTCGGTATTCAGTGTTTCTGCAGTATTCAGAGTATTCAGTATACAGTGTTTCTGCAGTATTCAGAGTATTCGGTATTCAGTGTTCCTGCAGTATTCAGAGTATTCGGTATTCAGTGTTTCTGCTGTATCGGTGTCTGCAGGCACTTCCGGCAGGTATCCTCTGGTTACAAACTTTGGACCAATCAGGAGCGACTGTGAGCAGCGGAGGACAGCAGGACCCGGATCTGAGGAGGACCGAATCTGCGCTCTTAACCCGGAACATGGTGCTCTGAACCCGGTCCTGTGAGCCCGGTTCCGTCCCGGATCAGACCCGCGGACCCGGTCCTCTGAACCCGGTCCTCTGACCCCCGGACCGGCACCATGCTAGGCATGTACGTCCCGGACCGGTTCTCCCTGAAAGCGTCTCGAGTCCAGGACGGGGTCGGGCTGTTCACCGCGAGGAGGGTCAGAAAGGTTCGGGACTCTAGAGAGGCACTTTGAGACCACTTTACATCCGGGGCTCTTTCTCAAATCTGTGTGTTTGTTCAGTTTTACTGTTTCTGTTGCTGCTCTGCGCGAGGCAGGCTGTGACGTCATCTGCCACGTAGCTGCTCCTCTGTCTGGAGGAGAGTGTGTGTGTGTGTGTGTCAGCAGGAGAGTGTGTGTGTCTGCAGGAGAGAGTGTGTGTGCAGGAGTGTGTGTGTCTGCAGGAGAGTGTGTGTGTGTCTGCAGGAGAGAGTGTGTGTGTCTGCAGGAGAGAGTGTGTGTGTGTCTGCAGGAGAGAGTGTGTGTGTCTGCAGGAGAGAGTGTGTGTGTGCAGGAGTGTGTGTGTCTGCAGGAGAGTGTGTCTGCAGGAGTGTGTGTGTGTGTCTGTGTGTCTGTAGGAGAGTATGTGTGCAGGAGTGTGTGTGTCTGCAGGAGAGAGTGTGTGTGCAGGAGTGTGTGTGTGCAGGAGTGTGTGTCTGCAGGAGTGTGTGTGTGTGCGCAGGAGTGTGTGTGTGTGTCTGTAGGAGAGTGTGTGTGTGCAGGAGAGTGTAGTGTGTGTGCAGGAGTGTGTGTGTGTCTGCAGGAGTGTGTGTGTGTGTGTCTGCAGGAGTGTGTGTGAGTGTCTGTAGGAGAGAGTGTGTGTGTGTGCAGGAGTGTGTGTGTGCAGGAGTGTGTGTGTCTGTAGGAGAGAGTGTGTGTGTCTGTAGGAGTGTGTGTGTCTGCAGGAGTGTGTGTGTCTGCCAGAGAGTTTGTGTGTGCAGGAGAGTGTGTGTGTGTGTCTGCAGGAGTGTGTGTGAGTGTCTGTAGGAGTGTGTGTGTGTCTGTAGGAGAGAGTGTGTGTGTGCAGGAGTGTGTGTGTGTGTGCAGGAGTGTGTGTGTCTGTAGGAGTGTGTGTGTCTGTAGGAGTGTGTGTGTCTGCAGGAGTGTGTGTGTCTGCCGGAGAGTTTGTGTGTGCAGGAGAGTGTGTGTGTGTCTGTAGGAGTGTGTGTTTCTAGTAGTTCTCTGTACACTCAGACAGATGTATACCTAACCCCCCCCACACACACACACACACACACACGAACATGCACACGCACACACACACACACACACACACACACACTGCTGTCAGGGTTCAAAAGAAGGCGTGAGGCGTTCAGGGTCTGCAGAGCTTTGTAGTGAACATGAATGCAACACAGAGGCCACGCCCCCTTGATCTTATGCTCTCCAGGAAGTTCAGAGAGGGGAAGGTGTGCAGTAAATACACTGTGTGTGGGAGGTATGTATATATATATATATATATATATATATATATACTATATACACTGTGTGTGGATATATATATATATACACACACTACTACACTACAGAGCCCTGTGGACGTCCCACTGGAGAATTAATATTATTTATTTACCTGCAGATCATTTTCTAGATTTACACCTCAGGGTGCTGTACATCAGGGTGCTACACATCAGGGTGCTACACATCAAGGTGCTGCACGTCAGGGTGCTACACCTCAGGGTGCTACACATCAGGGTGCTACACATCAAGGTGCTACACATCAAGGTGCTGTACATCAGGGTGCTACACATCAGGGTGCTACACATCAGGGTGCTACACATCAGGGTGCTACACATCAAGGTGCTGCACGTCAGGGTGCTACACCTCAGGGTGCTACACATCAGGGTGCTACACATCAAGGTGCTACACATCAAGGTGCTGTACATCAGGGTGCTACACATCAGGGTGCTACACATCAGGGTGCTACACATCAAGGTGCTACACATCAAGGTGCTACACATCAAGGTGCTGCACGTCAGGGTGCTACACATCAGGGTGCTACACATCAAGGTGCTACACATCAAGGTGCTGTACATCAGGGTGCTACACATCAGGGTGCTACACATCAGGGTGCTACACATCAAGGTGCTGCACGTCAGGGTGCTACACATCAGGGTGCTACACATCAGGGTGCTACACATCAGGGTGCTGTACATCAGGGTGCTACACATCAGGGTGCTGCACCTCAGGGTGCTACACATCAGGGTGCTACACATCAGGGTGCTACACCTCAGGGTGCTACACCTCAGGGTGCTACACATCAGGGTGCTACACATCAGGGTGCTGCACCTCAGGGTGCTGCAGCTCAGGGTGATGCAGCTCAGGGTGATGCAGCTCAGGGTGCTGCACATCAGGGTGCTGCAGCTCCCCTCTTCTAGCAGCTGTCCGTGTTCCTGTTTGATGAACGGCCGTGTGTTTTTCTCAAAGGGAGAGAAGTTCGGTCCGTTTGCCGGAGAGAAGAAGCTCCCTGGAGAGCTGGACGAGAGCCTGGACACCCGGCTGATGTGGGAGGTACTACTATCATTACACACCTTCACTTGCCTGTCTCCTCAAGCTGCTGGGTGTTCTCCAAACGCTGCCATGTCTCCTCAAGCTGCTGGGTGTTCTCCAAACGCTGCCATGTCTCCTCAAGCTGCTGGATGTTCTCTAAACGCTGCCATGTCTCCTCAAGCTGCTGGATGTTCTATAAACGCTGCCATGTCTCCTCAAGCTGCTGAGTGTTCTCTAAACGCTGCCATGTCTCCTCAAGCTGCTGGGTGCACCAGGCGTCTAAACGCTGCCATGTCTCCTCAAGCTGCTGGATGTTCTCTAAATGCTGCCATGTCTCCTCAAGCTGCTGGATGTTCTATAAACGCTGCCATGTCTCCTCAAGCTGCTGAGTGTTCTCTAAACGCTGCCATGTCTCCTCAAGCTGCTGGATGTTCTCTAAACGCTGCCATGTCTCCTCAAGCTGCTGGATGTTCTCTAAACGCTGCCATGTCTCCTCAAGCTGCTGGGTGCACCAGGCGTCTAAACGCTGCCATGTCTCCTCAAGCTGCTGGGTGTTCTCCAAACGCTGCCATGTCTCCTCAAGCTGCTGGGTGTTCTCTAAGCGCTGCCATGTCTCCTCAAGCTGCTGGATGTTCTCTAAACGCTGCCATGTCTCCTCAAGCTGCTGAGTGTTCTCTAAATGCTGCCATGTCTCCTCAAGCTGCTGGGTGTTCTCTAAACGCTGCCATGTCTCCTCAAGCTGCTGAGTGTTCTCTAAATGCTGCCATGTCTCCTCAAGCTGCTGGATGTTCTCTAAACGCTGCCATGTCTCCTCAAGCTGCAACCTAACCTGGTCCCGGCCAGGTTAGCCGCTCAGCATCAGTTACCATGGAGATCTAGCCGCTAAAAACAGAACCAGCTTCGTAGGACCGGAGACCCAGAGTTACCTTGAAGTTAGCCGCTAAGAGAACATCCGGCTTCGTAGCACAGGCCTCTGGTGTGAGACACTTTAAAGAGTCCTCATGTCTCTTTATACAGTCCTTATGACTCTGTAAAGAGTCCTCAGGTCTCTTTAAAGAGTACTCATGTCTCTTTAAAGAGTCCTCATGTCTTTTTAAAGAGTCCTCATGTCTCTTTAAAGAGTCCTTATGTCTCTGTAAAGAGTCCTCATGTCTCTTTAAAGAGTCCTCATGTCTCTTTAAAGAGTCCTCAGGTCTCTTTAAAGAGTCCTCATGTCTCTTTAAAGAGTCCGCTTTGATGCAGGAACATGAAGGCAGCAGAATAATCCCTGTTGTTGTTGTTGTTGTTGTCCTGCAGGTGCGTGGCAGTAAAGGAGACGTGCTGTACATCCTGGATGCTAGCAACCCGCGCTACGCTAACTGGCTGCGCTTCGTGCACCAGGCGCCGTCTCAGGATCAGAAGAACCTGGCCGCCATCCAGGTAACCTCCCTCTGAAGTGCACCTGAAGCAGGGAGGAGAGGAGAGAGGAGAGAGGAGAGAGGAGAGAGGAGAGAGGAGAGACTCAGGGAGGAGAGAGGAGAGACTCAGGGAGGAGAGAGGAGAGAGGAGAGACTCAGGGAGGAGAGAGGAGAGACTCAGGGAGGAGAGACTCAGGGAGGAGAGAGGAGAGACTCAGGGAGGAGAGACTCAGGGAGGAGAGAGGAGAGGGGAGAGACTCAGAGAGGAGAGAGGAGAGAGGAGGGAGGAGGTCTCAGGGAGGAGGGAGGAGAGACTCAGGGAGGAGAGACTCAGAGAGGAGAGAGGAGGGAGGAGACAGGAGAGAGGAGGGAGGAGAGAGGAGAGAGGAGAGAGGAGAGACTCAGGGAGGAGAGAGGAG
>CM070484.1:46519610-46532110 GCA_036324585.1 Champsocephalus esox
CCTCCCCTTCTTCTTCAGACCCCTCCCCTTCTTCTTCAGACCCCTCCCCTTCTTCAGACAGACCCCTCCCCTTCTTCTTCAGACCCCTCCCCTTCTTCTTCAGACCCCTCCCCTTCTTCAGACAGACCCCTCCCCTTCTTCAGACAGACCCCTCCCCTTCTTCTTCAGACCCCTCCCCTTCTTCTTCAGACCCCTCCCCTTCTTCTTCAGACCCCTCCCCTTCTTCTTCAGACCCCTCCCCTTCTTCTTCAGACCCCTCCCCTTCTTCAGACAGACCCCTCCCTTTCTTCTTCAGACAGACCCCTCCCCTTCTTCAGACAGACCCCTCCCCTTCTTCAGACAGACCCCTCCCTTTCTTCTTCAGACAGACCCCTCCCTTTCTTCTTCAGACAGACCCCTCCCCTTATTCAGACAGACCCCTCCCTTTCTTCAGACAGACCCCTCCCTTTCTTCTTCAGACAGACCCCTCCCCTTCTTCAGACAGACCCCTCCCCTTCTTCAGACAGACCCCTCCCTTTCTTCAGACAGACCCCTCCCCTTCTTCAGACAGACCCCTCCCTTTCTTCTTCAGACAGACCCCTCCCTTTCTTCTTCAGACAGACCCCTCCCTTTCTTCTTCAGACAGACCCCTCCCTTTCTTCTTCAGACAGACCCCTCCCTTTCTTCTTCAGACAGACCCCTCCCCTTCTTCTTCAGACCCCTCCCCTTCTTTTTCAGACCCCTCCCCTTCTTTTTCAGACCCCTCCCCTGCTTCAGACAGACCCCTCCCCTGCTTCAGACAGACCCCTCTCCTTCTTCAGACAGACCCCTCCCCTTCTTCTTCAGACCCCTCTCCTGCTGATATATACACAGTAAATCTATCGTCTTCATTGTAAACTTGTTGTTTTCTCTCAGGATGGAGAGAACATCTTCTACCTGGCGGTGGACGACATCGACACGGATACGGAGCTCCTGATTGGCTACCTGGACAGTGACATGGAGGAAGAGGAGGAGGAGGAAGAGGAGGAAGTGATGAAGGACGACGACGAGAACAGTAAAGACGCCAGACATCTAGTAGAAATGGGTATTATGATTTAATCCTGAATCCTGAATCCTGAATCCTGAATCCTGACCGCTGACGATTACAGACGGAATGTGTTAGGTCTGTTTCTTACTGTGTGCTGAGTGCTCTCCACATCTCCACATCTCCACATCCCCACATCTCCACATCTCCACATCTCCACATCACCACATCTCCACATCTCCACATCTCCACATCTCCACATCACCACATCTCCACATCACCACATCTCCACATCTCCACATCTCCACATCACCACATCTACCACATCTCCACATCTCCACATCTCCACATCCCCACATCTCCACATCTCCACATCTCCACATCTCCACATCCCACATCTCCACATCTCCACATCCCCACATCTCCACATCTCCACATCTCCACATCTCCACATCTCCACATCTCCACATCTCCACATCTCCACATCATCCCACATCTCCACATCACCACATCTCCACATCTCCACATCTCCACATCTCCACATCACCACATCTCCACATCTCCACATCTCCACATCTCCACATCACCACATCTCCACATCTCCACATCTCCACATCTCCACATCTCCACATCCCACATCTCCACATCTCCACATCACCACATCTCCACATCACCACATCTCCACATCTCCACATCTCCACATCTCCACATCCCACATCTCCACATCACCACATCTCCACATCTCCACATCTCCACATCCACATCTCCACATCTCCACATCACCACATCTCCACATCTCCACATCCATCCACATCACCACATCTCCACATCACCACATCTCCACATCTCCACATCTCCACATCTCCACATCACCACATCTCCACATCTCCACATCTCCACATCTCCACATCTCCACATCTCCACATCTCCACATCTCCACATCTCCACATCTCCACATCTCCACATCTCCCACATCTCCACATCTCCACATCTCCACATCATCCACATCTCCACATCTCCACATCTCCACATCTCCACATCTCCACATCTCCACATCACTCTCCACATCTCCACATCACCACATCTCCACATCTCCACATCTCCACATCTCCACATCACCACATCTCCACATCTCCACATCTCCACATCTCCACATCTCCACATCTCCACATCTCCACATCTCCACATCCCACATCTCCACATCTCCACATCTCCACATCACCACTCCACATCTCCACATCTCCACATCCCACATCTCCACATCTCCACATCACCACATCTCCACATCTCCACATCTCCACATCTCCACATCTCCACATCTCCACATCTCCACATCTCCACATCACCACATCTCCACATCTCCACATCTCCACATCTCCACATCTCCACATCTCCACATCTCCACATCTCCACATCTCCACATCTCCACATCTCCACATCTCCACATCTCCCACATCTCCACATCACCACATCTCCACATCTCCACATCTCCACATCTCCACATCACCACATCTCCACATCTCCACATCTCCACATCTCCACATCTCCACATCTCCACATCACCACATCTCCACATCTCCACATCTCCACATCTCCACATCTCCACATCTCCACATCTCCACATCTCCACATCTCCACATCACCACATCACCACATCTCCACATCTCCACATCACCACATCACACACTCTCCACATCTCCACATCTCCACATCTCCACATCACCACATCTCCACATCTCCACATCTCCACATCTCCAAATCACAACTTTCTCTAAATCACAACTTTCTATAAATCACAACTTTCTCTAAATCACAACTTCTATAAATCACAACTTTCTCTAAATCACAACTTTCTCCAAATCACAACTTTCTATAAATCACAACTTTCTCTAAATCACAACTTTCTATAAATCACAACTTTCTCTAAATCACAACTTTCTCTAAATCACAAACTTTCTCTAAATCACAACTTTCTATAAATCACAACTTTCTCTAAATCACAACTTTCTCTAAATCACAACTTTCTCCAAATCACAACTTTCTATAAATCACAACTTTCTCTAAATCACAACTTTCTATAAATCACAACTTTCTCTAAATCACAACTTTCTCTAAATCACAACTTTCTACAAATCACAACTTTCTATAAATCACAACTTTCTATAAATCACAACTTTCTCTAAATCACAACTTTCTCTAATCACAACTTTCTCCAAATCACAACTTTCTATAAATCACAACTTTCTCCAAATCACAACTTTCTCTAAATCACAACTTTCTACAAATCACAACTTTCTCTAAATCACAACTTTCTCTAAATCACAACTTTCTCTAAATCACAACTTTCTATAAATCACAACTTTCTCTAAATCACAACTTTCTATAAATCACAACTTTCTCCAAATCACAACTTTCTCTAAATCACAACTTTCTCTAAATCACAACTTTCTATAAATCACAACTTTCTCTAAATCACAACTTTCTATAAATCACAACTTTCTACAAATCATAACTTTCTCCAAATCACAACTTTCTATAAATCACAACTTTCTACAAATCATAACTTTCTATAAATCACAACTTTCTCCAAATCACAACTTTCTCTAAATCACAACTTTCTCTAAATCACAACTTTCTATAAATCACAACTTTCTCTAAATCACAACTTTCTATAAATCACAACTTTCTACAAATCATAACTTTCTCTAAATCACAACTTTCTATAAATCACAACTTTCTCTAAATCACAACTTTCTCCAAATCACAACTTTCTATAAATCACAACTTTCTCCAAATCACAACTTTCTATAAATCATAACTTTCTATAAATCATAACTTTCTCCAAATCACAACTTTCTCCAAATCACAACTTTCTCCAAATCACAACTTTCTCTAAATCACAACTTTCTCTAAATCACAACTTTCTATAAATCACAACTTTCTCTAAATCACAACTTTCTCTAAATCACAACTTTCTATAAATCACAACTTTCTCTAAATCACAACTTTCTCTAAATCACAACTTTCTCTAAATCACAACTTTCTACAAATCATAACTTTCTCTAAATCACAACTTTCTCTAAATCACAACTTTCTCTAAATCACAACTTTCTCTAAATCATAACTTTCTCTAAATCACAACTTTCTCTAAATCACAACTTTCTACAAATCATAACTTTCTCTAAATCACAACTTTCTCTAAATCACAACTTTCTCTAAATCACAACTTTCTCTAAATCACAACTTTCTATAAATCACAACTTTCTCTAAATCACAACTTTCTCTAAATCACAACTTTCTCTAAATCACAACTTTCTCCAAATCACAACTTTCTATAAATCACAACTTTCTATAAATCACAACTTTCTCTAAATCACAACTTTCTCTAAATCACAACTTTCTCTAAATCACAACTTTCTATAAATCACAACTTTCTCTAAATCACAACTTTCTCTAAATCACAACTTTCTCTAAATCACAACTTTCTCTAAATCACAACTTTCTACAAATCATAACTTTCTCTAAATCACAACTTTCTCTAAATCACAACTTTCTCTAAATCACAACTTTCTCTAAATCACAACTTTCTCTAAATCACAACTTTCTCTAAATCACAACTTTCTACAAATCATAACTTTCTCTAAATCACAACTTTCTCTAAATCACAACTTTCTCTAAATCACAACTTTCTCTAAATCACAACTTTCTATAAATCACAACTTTCTATAAATCACAACTTTCTCTAAATCACAACTTTCTCTAAATCACAACTTTCTCTAAATCACAACTTTCTATAAATCACAACTTTCTCTAAATCACAACTTTCTCTAAATCACAACTTTCTATAAATCACAACTTTCTCCAAATCACAACTTTCTCTAAATCACAACTTTCTCTAATCACAACTTTCTATAAATCACAACTTTCTACAAATCATAACTTTCTATAAATCACAACTTTCTCCAAATCACAACTTTCTCTAAATCACAACTTTCTATAAATCACAACTTTCTCTAAATCACAACTTTCTATAAATCACAACTTTCTCCAAATCACAACTTTCTCCAAATCACAACTTTCTATAAATCACAACTTTCTCTAAATCACAACTTTCTATAATCACAACTTTCTCTAAATCACAACTTTCTATAAATCACAACTTTCTACAAATCATAACTTTCTCCAAATCACAACTTTCTATAAATCACAACTTTCTACAAATCATAACTTTCTATAAATCACAACTTTCTCCAAATCACAACTTTCTCTAAATCACAACTTTCTCTAAATCACAACTTTCTATAAATCACAACTTTCTCTAAATCACAACTTTCTATAAATCACAACTTTCTACAAATCATAACTTTCTCTAAATCACAACTTTCTATAAATCACAACTTTCTCTAAATCACAACTTTCTCCAAATCACAACTTTCTATAAATCACAACTTTCTCCAAATCACAACTTTCTATAAATCATAACTTTCTATAAATCATAACTTTCTCCAAATCACAACTTTCTCAAATCACAACTTTCTCCAAATCACAACTTTCTCTAAATCACAACTTTCTCTAAATCACAACTTTCTATAAATCACAACTTTCTCTAAATCACAACTTTCTCTAAATCACAACTTTCTATAAATCACAACTTTCTCTAAATCACAACTTTCTCTAAATCACAACTTTCTCTAAATCACAACTTTCTCCAAATCACAACTTTCTAAATCACAACTTTCTATAAATCACAACTTTCTCTAAATCACAACTTTCTCTAAATCACAACTTTCTATAAATCACAACTTTCTCTAAATCACAACTTTCTCCAAATCACAACTTTCTATAAATCACAACTTTCTCTAAATCACAACTTTCTCCAAATCACAACTTTCTATAAATCACAACTTTCTATAAATCACAACTTTCTCTAAATCACAACTTTCTATAAATCATAACTTTCTATAAATCACAACTTTCTCTAAATCACAACTTTCTCTAAATCACAACTTTCTATAAATCACAACTTTCTCCAAATCACAACTTTCTCTAAATCCCAGTTTCTCTAAATCACAACTTTCTATAAATCACAACTTTCTCAAATCATAACTTTCTATAAATCACAACTTTCTCCAAATCACAACTTTCTCTAAATCACAACTTTCTATAAATCACAACTTTCTACAAATCATAACTTTCTCTAAATCACAACTTTCTATAAATGACAACTTTCTCCAAATCACAACTTTCTCCAAATCACAACTTTCTCTAAATCACAACTTTCTCTAAATCACAACTTTCTATAAATCACAACTTTCTCAAATCACAACTCTATAAATCACAACTTTCTCTAAATCACAACTTTCTCTAAATCACAACTTTCTCCAAATCACAACTTTCTATAAATCACAACTTTCTCTAAATCACAACTTTCTCCAAATCACAACTTTCTATAAATCACAACTTTCTCTAAATCACAACTTTCTATAAATCACAACTTTCTCTAAATCACAACTTTCTATAAATCACAACTTTCTATAAATCACAACTTTCTCCAAATCACAACTTTCTATAAATCACAACTTTCTCTAAATCACAACTTTCTATAAATCACAACTTTCTATAAATCACAACTTTCTCTAAATCACAACTTTCTCCAAATCACAACTTTCTATAAATCACAACTTTCTCTAAATCATAACTTTCTATAAATCACAACTTTCTATAAATCACAACTTTCTCTAAATCATAACTTTCTACAAATCATAACTTTCTCTAAATCACAACTTTCTATAAATCACAACTTTCTCTAAATCACAACTTTCTCCAAATCACAACTTTCTATAAATCACAACTTTCTCCAAATCACAACTTTCTATAAATCATAACTTTCTATAAATCATAACTTTCTCCAAATCACAACTTTCTCTAAATCACAACTTTCTCTAAATCACAACTTTCTCTAAATCACAACTTTCTATAAATCACAACTTTCTCTAAATCACAACTTTCTCTAAATCATAACTTTCTCTAAATCACAACTTTCTCTAAATCACAACTTTCTATAAATCACAACTTTCTCTAAATCACAACTTTCTCCAAATCACAACTTTCTATAAATCACAACTTTCTCTAAATCACAACTTTCTATAAATCACAACTTTCTATAAATCACAACTTTCTCTAAATCACAACTTTCTCCAAATCACAACTTTCTCTAAATCACAACTTTCTATAAATCACAACTTTCGATAAATCACAACTTTCTCTAAATCACAAATTTCTATAAATCATAACTTTCTCCAAATCACAACTTTCTATAAATCACAACTTTCTCTAAATCACAACTTTCTCTAAATCACAACTTTCTATAAATCACAACTTTCTCTAAATCACAACTTTCTCTAAATCACAACTTTCTATAAATCACAACTTTCTCTAAATCACAACTTTCTCTAAATCACAACTTTCTATAAATCACAACTTTCTATAAATCACAACTTTCTCCAAATCACAACTTTCTATAAATCACAACTTTCTCCAAATCACAACTTTCTATAAATCACAACTTTCTATAAATCACAACTTTCTCTAAATCACAACTTTCTATAAATCACAACTTTCTATAAATCACAACTTTCTATAAATCACAACTTTCTATAAATCACAACTTTCTCTAAATCACAACTTTCTATAAATCACAACTTTCTCTAAATCACAACTTTCTATAAATCACAACTTTCTATAAATCACAACTTTCTCCAAATCACAACTTTCTATAAATCACAACTTTCTCTAAATCACAACTTTCTCTAAATCACAACTTTCTACAAATCATAACTTTCTCTAAATCACAACTTTCTATAAATCACAACTTTCTCTAAATCACAACTTTCTATAAATCACAACTTTCTCTAAATCACAACTTTCTATAAATCACAACTTTCTCTAAATCACAACTTTCTCTAAATCATAACTTTCTCTAAATCACAACTTTCTATAAATCACAACTTTCTCTAAATCACAACTTTCTCTAAATCATAACTTTCTCTAAATCACAACTTTCTATAAATCACAACTTTCTCTAAATCACAACTTCTATAAATCACAACTTTCTATAAATCACAACTTTCTATAAATCACAACTTTCTATAAATCATAAACTTTCTCCAAATCACAACTTTCTATAAATCACAACTTTCTCTAAATCACAACTTTCTCCAAATCACAACTTTCTATAAATCACAACTTTCTCTAAATCACAACTTTCTATAAATCACAACTTTCTATAAATCACAACTTTCTCTAAATCACAACTTTCTCCAAATCACAACTTTCTCTAAATCACAACTTTCTATAAATCACAACTTTCGATAAATCACAACTTTCTCTAAATCACAACTTCATCAACTTTCTCCAAATCACAACTTTCTATAAATCACAACTTTCTCTAAATCACAACTTTCTCTAAATCACAACTTTCTATAAATCACAACTTTCTCTAAATCACAACTTTCTCTAAATCACAACTTTCTATAAATCACAACTTTCTCTAAATCACAACTTTCTCTAAATCACAACTTTCTATAAATCACAACTTTCTATAAATCACAACTTTCTATAAATCACAACTTTCTCCAAATCACAACTTTCTATAAATCACAACTTTCTCCAAATCACAACTTTCTATAAATCACAACTTTCTATAAATCACAACTTTCTCTAAATCACAACTTTCTATAAATCACAACTTTCTATAAATCACAACTTTCTATAAATCACAACTTTCTATAAATCACAACTTTCTCTAAATCACAACTTTCTATAAATCACAACTTTCTCTAAATCACAACTTTCTATAAATCACAACTTTCTATAAATCACAACTTTCTCCAAATCACAACTTTCTATAAATCACAACTTTCTCTAAATCACAACTTTCTCTAAATCACAACTTTCTCTAAATTACAACTTTCTCTAAATCACAACTTTCTATAAATCATAACTTTCTCCAAATCACAACTTTCTATAAATCACAACTTTCTCTAAATCACAACTTTCTCCAAATCACAACTTTCTATAAATCACAACTTTCTCTAAATCACAACTTTCTATAAATCACAACTTTCTCTAAATCACAACTTTCTCTAAATCACAACTTTCTATAAATCACAACTTTCTATAAATCACAACTTTCTCTAAATCACAACTTTCTATAAATCACAACTTTCTATAAATCACAACTTTCTCTAAATCACAACTTTCTATAAATCACAACTTTCTCTAAATCACAACTTTCTCCAAATCACAACTTTCTATAAATCACAACTTTCTCTAAATCACAACTTTCTCCAAATCACAACTTTCTATAAATCACAACTTTCTATAAATCATAACTTTCTCCAAATCACAACTTTCTATAAATCACAACTTTCTATAAATCATAACTTTCTCCAAATCACAACTTTCTATAAATCACAACTTTCTATAAATCACAACTTTCTATAAATCACAACTTTCTATAAATCATAACTTTCTATAAATCACAACTTTCTATAAATCACAACTTTCTATAAATCACAACTTTCTCCGAATCACAACTTTCTCTAAATCACAACTTTCTCCAAATCACTACTTTCTATAAATCACAACTTTCTATAAATCACAACTTTCTATAAATCACAACTTTCTATAAATCACAACTTTCTATAAATCACAACTTTCTATAAATCACAACTTTCTATAAATCATAACTTTCTATAAATCACAACTTTCTCTAAATCACAACTTTCTATAAATCACAACTTTCTCTAAATCACAACTTTCTCTAAATCACAACTTTCTCCAAATCACAACTTTCTATAAATCACAACTTTCTATAAATCACAACTTTCTCTAAATCACAACTTTCTTTAAATCACAACTTTCTCTAAATCACAACTTTCTCTAAATCACAACTTTCTCTAAATCACAACTTTCTATAAATCACAACTTTCTATAAATCATAACTTTCTATAAATCACAACTTTCTCTAAATCACAACTTTCTCCAAATCACAACTTTCTCCAAATCACAACTTTCTCTAAATCACAACTTTCTCTAAATCACAACTTTCTATAAATCATAACTTTCTCCAAATCTTACAATCCTGATTTTATAAAAAAGAAAATCAGAGTTTATTTTCAAAAAAATCACAAACTTTTCTCAAAATGTGGACTTTAAAATAAATGTATTAACTTTTTTCTGTGAATTCTCAAACTTTGCTCTCCTCCTCCTCCTCCTCCTCCTCCTCCTCCTCCTCCTCCTCCTCCTCAGAGCTGGTGATAAAGAAGGAGGATTACCCCTGCCTGCTGTGTGAGAGCAGCTTCCCGTCAGAGGAGATTCTGGCCAATCACCTGCAGACGCTTCACCAGAGACCCAGCAGCGAAGAAAAGGACTTCAAGTGCAGGAACTGTGGAAAGAAGTTCCCCGTCAGACAAGCCCTGCAGCGCCAGTGGGTCCCTTTACATCTAAAACTGATCCCAGACCAGAACCATTACCTCTAACACTGATCCCAGATCAGAACCATTACCTCTAACACTGATCCCAGATCAGAACCATTGCCTCTAAAACTGATCCCAGACCAGAACCTTTACCTCTAAAACTGATCCCAGATCAGATTCGTTACTTCTAAAACTGATCCCAGACCAGAACCATTACCTCTAAAACTGATCCCAGACCAGAACCTTTACCTCAGATTCACTAACCCTCCTCCTCTCTAAAACTGATCCCAGTTCAGTTTCATTAACCTCCTCTAAATCTGATCCCAGATCAGATTCACTAACCCTCCTCCTCTCTAAAACTGATCCCAGTTCAGTTTCATTAACCTCCTCTAAAACTGATCTCAGTTCAGTTTCATTAACCCTCCTCCTCTCTAAAACTGATCCCAGATCAGATTCACTAACCCTGTGTTTTATCCCTCCTCAGTGTTCTTCACTGCTCAGAGTCTCCTGACCCCTCCTCAGACTCTAAATCTCATCAATGCTCTCTGTGCAGCTCCAGCTTCAGCTCCATCTCCAGGTAACACCTGAACACACCTGAAACACCTGAAACACACCTGAACACACCTGAACACACCTGAAACACCTGAAACACACCTGAACACACCTGAAACACACCTGAACACACCTGGACACACCTGAACACACCTGAAACACACCTGAACACACCTGAACACACCTGAAACACACCTGAACACACCTGAACACACCTGGACACACCTGAACACACCTGAAACACACCTGAACACACCTGAACACACCTGGACACACCTGAACACACCTGAACACACCTGAAACACCTGAACACACCTGAACACACCTGAGACACCTGAAACACCTGAAACACCTGAACACACCTGAACACACCTGAAACACCTGAACACACCTGAGACACCTGAACACACCTGAAACACCTGAACACACCTGAAACACCTGAACACACCCGAGACACCTGAACACACCTGAACACACCTGAACACACCTGAAACACCTGAACACACCTGAACACACCTGAAACACCTAAACACACCTGAACACACCTGAACACACCTGAACACACCTGAAACACCTGAAGACACCTGAAGACACCTGAACACACCTGAACACACCTGAAGACACCCGAACACACCTGAAACACCTGAACACACCTGAAACACCTGAAACACCTGAACACACCTGAACACACCTGAACACCTGAACACACCTGAAACACCTGAACACACCTGAAACACCTGAACACACCTGAAACACCTGAACACACCTGAAGACACCTGAACACACCTGAAACACCTGAGACACCTGAACACACCTGAGACACCTGAAACACCTGAACACCTGAAACACCTGAAACACCTGAAACACACCTGAAACACACCTGAAACACCTGAACACACCTGAACACACCTGAAACACCTGAACACACCTGAAACACCTGAACACACCTGAAACACCTGAACACACCTGAAACACCTGGACACACCTGAACACACCTGAAACACACCTGAAACACCTGAACACACCTGAACACACCTGAAACACCTGCAACACACCTGCAACACACCTGCAACACACCTGAACACACCTGAAACACCTGAACACACCTGAAACACATGAACACACCTGAACACACCTGAAACACATGAACACACATGAACACACCTGAACACACCTGAAGACACCTGAACACACCCGAAACACCTGAGACACCTGAACACACCTGAAACACCTGAACACACCTGAGACACCTGAAACACCTGAACACACCTGAAACACACCTGAAACACACCTGAACACACCTGAAACACACCTGAACACACCTGAAACACCTGGACACACCTGAACACACATGAACACACCTGAAACACACCTGAACACACCTGAAACACACCTGAAACACCTGAACACACATGAACACACCTGAAACACACCTGAAACACCTGAACACACCTGAAACACCTGAG
>CM070484.1:46537110-46542110 GCA_036324585.1 Champsocephalus esox
AAAGAGTCCTCTCCTGCTGATGTTCAGGTGTATATCAGCATGTAGTGTCTCTACTTTAAAGAGTCCTCTCCTGCTGATGTTCAGGTGTATATCAGTATGTAGTGTCTCCACTTTAAAGAGTCCTCTCCTGCTGATGTTCAGGTGTATATCAGTATGTAGTGTATCTACTTTAAAGAGTCCTCTCCTGCTGATGTTCAGGTGTATATCAGTATGTAGTGTCTCTACTTTAAAGAGTCCTCTCCTGCTGATGTTCAGGTGTATATCAGTATGTAGTGTCTCTACTTTAAAGAGTCCTCTCCTGCTGATGTTCAGGTGTATATCAGCATGTAGTGTCTCTACTTTAAAGAGTCCTCTCCTGCTGATGTTCAGGTGTACATCAGTATGTAGTGTCTCTACTTTAAAGAGTCCTCTCCAGCTGATGCTCAGGTGTATATCAATATGTAGTGTCTCTACTTTAAAGAGTCCTCTCCTGCTGATGTTCAGGTGTATATCAGTATGTAGTGTCTCTACTTTAAAGAGTCCTCTCCTGCTGATGTTCAGGTGTATATCAGTATGTAGTGTCTCTACTTTAAAGAGTCCTCTCCTGCTGATGTTCAGGTGTATATCAGTATGTAGTGTATCTACTTTAAAGAGTCCTCTCCTGCTGATGTTCAGGTGTATATCAGTATGTAGTGTCTCTACTTTAAAGAGTCCTCTCCTGCTGATGTTCAGGTGTATATCAGCATGTAGTGTCTCTACTTTAAAGAGTCCTCTCCTGCTGATGTTCAGGTGTATATCAGTATGTAGTGTATCTACTTTAAAGAGTCCTCTCCTGCTGATGTTCAGGTGTATATCAGTATGTAGTGTCTCTACTTTAAAGAGTCCTCTCCTGCTGATGTTCAGGTGTATATCAGCATGTAGTGTCTCTACTTTAAAGAGTCCTCTCCTGCTGATGTTCAGGTGTACATCAGTATGTAGTGTCTCTACTTTAAAGAGTCCTCTCCTGTTGATGTTCAGGTGTATATCAGTATCTAGTGTCTCTACTTTAAAGAGTCCTCTCCTGCTGATGTTCAGGTGTATATCAGTATGTAGCGTCTCTACTTTAAAGAGTCCTCTCCTGCTGATGTTCAGGTGTATATCAGTACGTAGCGTCTCTACTTTAAAGAGTCCTCTCCTGCTGATGTTCAGGTGTATATCAGTATGTAGTGTCTCTACTTTAAAGAGTGCTCTCCTGCTGATGTTCAGGTGTATATCAGTATGTAGCGTCTCTACTTTAAAGAGTCCTCTCCTGCTGATGTTCAGGTGTATATCAGCATGTAGTGTCTCTACTTTAAAGAGTGCTCTCCTGCTGATGTTCAGGTGTATATCAGCATGTAGTGTCTCTACTTTAAAGAGTCCTCTCCTGCTGATGTTCAGGTGTATATCAGTGTGTAGTGTCTCTACTTTAAAGAGTCCTCTCCTGCTGATGTTCAGGTGTATATCAGCATGTAGTGTCTCTACTTTAAAGAGTCCTCTCCTGCTGATGTTCAGGTGTATATCAGGGTGTAGTGTCTCTACTTTAAAGAGTCCTCTCCTGCTGATGTTCAGGTGTATATCAGCATGTAGTGTCTCTACTTTAAAGAGTGCTCTCCTGCTGATGTTCAGGTGTATATCTGTATGTAGAGTCTCTACTTTAAAGAGTCCTCTCCTGCTGATGTTCAGGTGTATATCAGTATGTAGTGTCTCTACTTTAAAGAGTCCTCTCCTGCTGATGTTCAGGTGTATATCAGCATGTAGTGTCTCTACTTTAAAGAGTCCTCTCCTGCTGATGTTCAGGTGTATATCAGTATGTAGTGTATCTACTTTAAAGAGTCCACTCCTGCTGATGTTCAGGTGTATATCAGTATGTAGTGTCTCTACTTTAAAGAGTCCTCTCCTGCTGATGTTCAGGTGTATATCAGCATGTAGTGTCTCTACTTTAAAGAGTCCTCTCCTGCTGATGTTCAGGTGTACATCAGTATATAGTGTCTCTACTTTAAAGAGTCCTCTCCTGCTGATGTTCAGGTGTATATCAGTATGTAGCGTCTCTACTTTAAAGAGTCCTCTCCTGCTGATGTTCAGGTGTATATCAGTATGTAGCGTCTCTACTTTAAAGAGTCCTCTCCTGCTGATGTTCAGGTGTATATCAGCATGTAGAGTCTCTACTTTAAAGAGTGCTCTCCTGCTGATGTTCAGGTGTATATCAGCATGTAGTGTCTCTACTTTAAAGAGTCCTCTCCTGCTGATGTTCAGGTGTATATCAGTGTGTAGTGTCTCTACTTTAAAGAGTCCTCTCCTGCTGATGTTCAGGTGTATATCAGCATGTAGTGTCTCTACTTTAAAGAGTCCTCTCCTGCTGATGTTCAGGTGTATATCAGGGTGTAGTGTCTCTACTTTAAAGAGTCCTCTCCTGCTGATGTTCAGGTGTATATCAGCATGTAGTGTCTCTACTTTAAAGAGTGCTCTCCTGCTGATGTTCAGGTGTATATCTGTATGTAGAGTCTCTACTTTAAAGAGTCCTCTCCTGCTGATGTTCAGGTGTATATCTGTATGTAGTGTCTCTACTTTAAAGAGTCCTCTCCTGCTGATGTTCAGGTGTATATCAGTATGTAGTGTCTCTACTTTAAAGAGTCCTCTCCTGCTGATGTTCAGGTGTATATCAGTATGTAGTGTCTCTACTTTAAAGAGTCCTCTCCTGCTGATGTTCAGGTGTATATCAGCATCTAGTGTCTCTACTTTAAAGAGTCCTCTCCTGCTGATGTTCAGGTGTATATCAGCGTCTAGTGTCTCTACTTTAAAGAGTCCTCTCCTGCTGATGTTCAGGTGTATATCAGTGTGTAGTGTCTCTACTTTAAAGAGTCCTCTCCTGCTGATGTTCAGGTGTATATCAGCATGTAGTGTCTCTACTTTAAAGAGTCCTCTCCTGCTGATGTTCAGGTGTATATCAGCATGTAGTGTCTCTACTTTAAAGAGTGCTCTCCTGCTGATGTTCAGGTGTATATCTGTATGTAGAGTCTCTACTTTAAAGAGTCCTCTCCTGCTGATGTTCAGGTGTATATCTGTATGTAGTGTCTCTACTTTAAAGAGTCCTCTCCTGCTGATGTTCAGGTGTATATCAGTGTGTAGTGTCTCTACTTTAAAGAGTCCTCTCCTGCTGATGTTCTGGTGTATATCAGTGTGTAGTGTCTCTACTTTAAAGAGTCCTCTCCTGCTGATGTTCAGGTGTATATCAGTGTGTAGTGTCTCTACTTTAAAGAGTCCTCTCCTGCTGATGTTCAGGTGTATATCAGCATGTAGTGTCTCTACTTTAAAGAGTCCTCTCCTGCTGATGTTCAGGTGTATATCAGTATGTAGTGTCTCTACTTTAAAGAGTCCTCTCCTGCTGATGTTCAGGTGTATATCAGTATGTAGTGTCTCTACTTTAAAGAGTCCTCTCCTTCTGATGTTCAGGTGTACATCAGTATGTAGTGTCTCTACTTTAAAGAGTCCTCTCCTGCTGATGTTCAGGTGTATATCAGTGTGTAGTGTCTCTACTTTAAAGAGTCCTCTGTTGCAGGTTCATGAAATACTGGAATGCCACGCCTGTGACAAGAAGTTCATCTCCACCAATCAGCTGAAGCGTCACATGATCACACACTCAGGTGAGGCGAATCCAACAGAAACACCCCGTTTGCTTCAGCCCTAGTAACAGTCTCTGTGCTTCCCATGATGCATTGTGTCCTCAGAGAAGCGTCCGTACACCTGTGAGGTGTGCAGCCGCTCCTTCAAACGCCTCGACCAGGTGACGGCTCACAAGATCATCCACAGCGAGGACAAGCCCTACAAGTGCAAGCTGTGCGGGAAGGAGTTCGCCCACAGGAACGTCTACAAGAACCACAAGAAGGTCAGTGATCCTCTCCAGAGGGAAGCAGGCAAAGAATACATCATGAGAATTTGTTGGTTTTTTCTTCAAAAGTCTGAGTTTTTCCTCAAAAATTTAACTTTTCTAAAAAATCTCACTTTTTCTCAAGATGTTGACTTTTTCAAAAAAGTCGGACTTTTTCTTAAAAATCTCTGATTATAATAATAAGAATATGAAATGTTATCTGTGGGCCCCCCCCCTGGAGGCTGTTATCTGTGCTGGAGGCTGTTATCTGTGGGGTCCCCCCCCCCTGGAGGCTGTTATCTGTGGGCTGGAGGCTGTTATCTGTGGGGTCCCCCCCCTGGAGGCTGTTATCTGTGGGGTCCCCCCCCCTGGAGGCTGTTATCTGTGGTGCCCCCCCCCTGGAGGCTGTTATCTGTGGGCCCCCCCCCCTGGAGGCTGTTATCTGTGGGGTCCCCCCCCCCTGGAGGCTGTTATCTGTGGGGTCCCCCCCCCCTGTTGACTTTGGGGGTGGGGCTGTCACTCAGACAGAGAGGTTGAGGGGCAAACAGAAGCACTGCTCGTCCTCATCAAGGAGCCACATCAAGGTGAGACGATGAGACGAGTGAAGGTTGCAGTGCGTGTGAGACTCTTGAGATGAGAACAGTTCAATTCCAAGCAGCGCGAAAAGAAAAGTCTTCAGCCTGGATTTAAAAGTACTGAGAGTTGCAGGTCAACAAACTCAATCTGCAATCTCTTTACTGTGTTCTGATTGGTTCTCCTAACTGTGTTCTGATTGGTTCTCCTAACGGTGTTCTGATTGGTTCTCCTAACTGTGTTCTGATTGGTTCTCCTAACTGTGTTCTGATTGGTTCTCCTAACTGTGTTCTGATTGGTTCTCCTAACTGTGTTCTGATTGGTTCTCCTAACGGTGTGTAAACTCTCTCTGCAGACCCACTCTGAGGAGAGACCCTTCCAGTGTGACGAGTGCAAAGCCTTGTTCAGGACCCCGTTCTCCCTGCAACGCCACCTGCTGATCCACAACAGTGAGTACCATCACACACCTGTAATAAGCCCCGCCCCCTTTCCCACCGGCTGATCCACATCAGTGAGTGCCATCACACACCTGTATTAAGCCCCGCCCCCTGTCCCACCGGCTGAT
>CM070484.1:46557110-46562110 GCA_036324585.1 Champsocephalus esox
GGTTCGTCCACACGGAGCCGATATCCGCTAACGTTCTCTATCGTATAGACGGTTCGTCCACACGGAGCCGATATCCGCTAACGTTCTCTATCGTATAGACGGTTCGTCCACACGGAGCCGATATCCGCTAACGTTCTCTATCGTATAGACGGTTCGTCCACACGGAGCCGATATCCGCTAACGTTCTCTATCGTAGAGACGGTTCGTCCACACGGAGCCGATATCCGCTAACGTTCTCTATCGTAGAGACGGTTCGTCCACACGGAGCCGATATCCGCTAACGTTCTCTATCGTATTGACGGTTCGTCCACACGGAGCCGATATCCGCTAACGTTCTCTATCGTAGAGACGGTTCGTCCACACGGAGCCGATATCCGCTAACGTTCTCTATCGTAGAGACGGTTCGTCCACACGGAGCCGATATCCGCTAACGTTCTCTATCGTAGAGACGGTTCGTCCACACGGAGCCGATATCCGCTAACGTTCTCTATCGTATAGACGGTTCGTCCACACGGAGCCGATATCCGCTAACGTTCTCTATCGTAGAGACGGTTCGTCCACACGGAGCCGATATCCGCTAACGTTCTCTATCGTATTGACGGTTCGTCCACACGGAGCCGATATCCGCTAACGTTCTCTATCGTAGAGACGGTTCGTCCACACGGAGCCGATATCCGCTAACGTTCTCTATCGTATAGACGGTTCGTCTACACGGAGCCGATATCCGCTAACGTTCTCTATCGTAGAGACGATTCGTCCACACGGAGCCGATATCCGCTAACGTTCTCTATCGTAGAGACGGTTCGTCCACACGGAGCCGATATCCGCTAACGTTCTCTATCGTAGAGACGGTTCGTCCACACGGAGCCGATATCCGCTAACGTTCTCTATCGTAGAGACGGTTCGTCCACACGGAGCCGATATCCGCTAACGTTCTCTATCGTAGAGACGGTTCGTCCACACGGAGCCGATATCCGCTAACGTTCTCTATCGTATTGACGTTTCGTCCACACGGAGCTGATATCCGCTAACGTTCTCTATCGTATTGACGTTTCGTCCACACGGAGCTGATATCCGCTAACGTTCTCTATCGTATAGACGGTTCGTCTACACGGAGCCGATATCCGCTAACGTTCTCTATCGTAGAGACGATTCGTCCACACGGAGCCGATATCCGCTAACGTTCTCTATCGTAGAGACGGTTCGTCCACACGGAGCCGATATCCGCTAACGTTCTCTATCGTAGAGACGGTTCGTCCACACGGAGCCGATATCCGCTAACGTTCTCTATCGTAGAGACGGTTCGTCCACACGGAGCCGATATCCGCTAACGTTCTCTATCGTAGAGACGGTTCGTCCACACGGAGCCGATATCCGCTAACGTTCTCTATCGTATTGACGTTTCGTCCACACGGAGCTGATATCCGCTAACGTTCTCTATCGTAGAGACGGTTCGTCCACACGGAGCCGATATCCGCTAACGTTCTCTATCGTAGAGACGGTTCGTCCACACGGAGCCGATATCCGCTAACGTTCTCTATCGTAGAGACGGTTCGTCCACACGGAGCCGATATCCGCTCACGTTCTCTATCGTAGAGACGGTTCGTCCACACGGAGCCGATATCCGCTAACGTTCTCTATCGTATAGACGGTTCGTCCACACGGAGCCGATATCCGCTAACGTTCTCTATTGTATAGACGGTTCGTCCACACGGAGCTGATATCCGCTAACGTTCTCTATCGTATTGACGGTTCGTCCACACGGAGCCGATATCCGCTAACGTTCTCTATCGTATTGACGGTTCGTCCACACGGAGCCGATATCCGCTAACGTTCTCTATCGTAGAGGCGGTTCGTCCACACGGAGCCGATATCCGCTAACGTTCTCTATCGTATTGACGGTTCGTCCACACGGAGCCGATATCCGCTAACGTTCTCTATCGTAGAGACGATTCGTCCACACGGAGCCGATATCCGCTAACGTTCTCTATCGTAGAGACGGTTCGTCCACACGGAGCCGATATCCGCTAACGTTCTCTATCGTAGAGACGGTTCGTCCACACGGAGCCGATATCCGCTAACGTTCTCTATCGTAGAGACGGTTCGTCCACACGGAGCCGATATCCGCTAACGTTCTCTATCGTAGAGGCGGTTCGTCCACACGGAGCCGATATCCGCTAACGTTCTCTATCGTAGAGGCGGTTCGTCCACACGGAGCCGATATCCGCTAACGTTCTCTATCGTATAGACGGTTCGTCCACACGGAGCCGATATCCGCTAACGTTCTCTATCGTATTGACGGTTCGTCCACACGGAGCCGATATCCGCTAACGTTCTCTATCGTAGAGACGGTTCGTCCACACGGAGCCGATATCCGCTAACGTTCTCTATCGTATTGACGGTTCGTCCACACGGAGCCGATATCCGCTAACGTTCTCTATCGTAGAGACGGTTCCTCCACACGGAGCCGATATCCGCTAACGTTCTCTATCGTAGAGGCGGTTCGTCCACACGGAGCCGATATCCGCTAACGTTCTCTATCGTAGAGGCGGTTCGTCCACACGGAGCCGATTTCCGCCAACGTTCTCTATCGTAGAGACGGTTCGTCCACACGGAGCCGATATCCGTCAACGTCCTCTATCGTATATACGGTTCGTCCACACGGAGCCGATATCCTCTAACGTTCTCTATCGTAGAGACGGTTCGTCCACACGGAGCCGATATCCGCTAACGTTCTCTATCGTAGAGACGGTTCGTCCACACGGAGCTCCGTGTACGACCTATACGATCATTTCCTGAAACGATGACGCCCTAGCCCCGCCTCTCCCCACCTCTCCTGCTCACCCCCGCGTCATTGCTGATGCGTTTCACCAACAACAACAATGGCGGATCACAGGGTTGCGTTCGTGCTCCATATGCTACTGACCATGATACAGATGTTAGTGCAACATCTACAGCTCCTCGACCACAACCATCAGCAACAAGTGGACCTGGAGAACTTCATGAACTACCTGTTGCTAATTCCACCGCGGAGAACAACCAGAACGGCAACCAGGCAACCATGCTCGGGGGGGTCTTAATGCACCGCGCCAATTTCGGCCGTCGATAGATCTCGATACAAATCTGCCTCTTCCTTCAGACTTCCTCACAGAGCCCCTCCTCCAACACACGCGCACATGACCAATGAGGGCACAATATCAGTGTGTGCCCAGATGGAAGGCTGACAGGCCATCCAGTTACTTTAGCCGGCTCAGATGATTGGTCGAGCTTTCTACAGCACCACGGCTTCAAAGCACTTCAGATATTCATTGCTATCGGGATGTTAAGAGCATTCATGGAATATAACAGAAAGTGCTTCTGAAATAAATGACACCTTTCACTAAACACATTCTACCTACTCTTTTCAAATTAAAAGCCCCAATCAGTTACCGTTTGTCAACAGGAACCTATGTTAGTACATTGTTTTTTCAAAATAAAAGCCTCTACCTTTGTCTGTACGTTATGTCCCAGACAGTCACTTTATGTTAACGGTAACCTTCATAGATATCTTGTTTTTTTCAAAATAAAAGCGCCTAATATTAAATGTACCTTAACGAAAATCTTAAGGACTTCACTTTTCAAAATAAAAGCATTAGATGGTAACTGTACTGATTATTCATGTAGTTTAAACTTTTATCTTCTGATTGATACTCCATTCAAACCTTTAAATGTTTCACGTCTTCTAGACACAAGGAGTTTTACACATCTTTTGAACATTATGGTTATTAATAAACTTCCAATGACATTAATACGGATGTAACCCTTTCCAACTCATGCTACGTCTTCGCCACAACATGGCAGTGTAGTCTTCGGTGAACACGCTGTACGTTCTTCAGAGATGTGATTCTCTAGTTTCTGGTCGTTCCTCCCGACGGCCGCCAGCCGAGGTCCAGAGCTCCGAGTCGTCTCTCCGCGTGTTGCCTCACTTCCTGCTCCACAGGAACAGGTCAGCATTGATTATTTACCTGCTGAACACAGAGACTCTGTGCGGACCCTCAGGGAGTCGCTCCCCGATCATCTTACCAACAAACACCGCACAGCATTCTGGGAGAAACCAGATTAAAGGGAAGCAGCTGGAGAGTGTGAAGTATCTGATGTTTGCTTTGGATTCCTTTAGCTTCGTCGTGTCGAGCTCAGAGAAATGACTTTCTGAGCCACAGAGGGCTTTTATTTTGAAAGACGAGGTGCTCCTGTAGGTTCCTGTTAACATGAAGTCACTATGAGGGGCTTTTATTATGAAAAGTCGTGGTACTTCCATAGGTTTCTAATAACCTAGTGGGCCTTTATTTTGAAAGGCGAGGTAGTGCGTCCAATGGGGGATGGAGGAAGCTGCTTCTGTGCTCGTCGTTTAGACTTTTATCTGCAGATTCATAATCCATTCTTTAAAAGTTGCACCTTTCCATAAATGAGTTTCAATGTTAAAACAAACGGAGAAAGACCTGCTCGTCATCAGGGTTCTTCCTCTCAGACTAACTGATAAACAACAGCTTCTTAATGCTTCAGAGGAACAACTCGTCCATGTTCTCCCAGTCGAGGCCTCTTCTGGGCCAACCCTAAACTCAGTTATTATCAGGTTGTATTACACTTCTCAAAGCGGCCAAGCCCAGCGTCTGGTTTCCCTCAGACGGAAAGAGAGGAGTGCTGTTACAGTTACAGTACATCCCGAGCCTGTGTTCGAGCATTTTAGCATCAGTAAATCATCGGCAATTAAATTGTGAAACATTCAGATAATTATAGAAACGCCCGTGCCAGAAAACGTTCCTATAAATCAGTTTCAGTTTACCTCGAATAGCTGTGATGCAGGAGCAGTACAGAACATGTCACTTAATTATCGTTTTCTATACTTAACTTTCACCTTCCCTCCACGGAGCCGCTCAGCACTGCTATTATCGACATGTGTGTACTCGTAATAACGCTTAAACATGCACTCTGAACAAAGGGTCCTGATGCCGGTGTCATGA
>CM070484.1:46564610-46574610 GCA_036324585.1 Champsocephalus esox
AGCACAGAGCCGCTGTGTTTCAGAAGCAGATCCTTTATAAGTCCAACAATGGCGGGATGTACATTGTTACTGCACATGGGAAGAGGACAGACACGAATTAAGAGGCATGCATTCAATGTGAGAGATATACATTACACAAAGGTGGACAACAATGAGTCCAGTAACAGAATTTCTTTTAAATAAGTGGAGCATGTAAAGTGTGATAGCAGCCAGGTAACAGTAGTGCAAGTGGAAGTATATATTGCACACTTATTACAGTACGAGTTAGCTGTTAGCAGGGAGTTAGCTGTTAGCAGGGAGTTAGCTGTTAGCGGGTGAGTTAGCTGTTAGCAGGGAGTTAGCTGTTAGCGGGTGAGTTAGCTGTTAGCAGGGAGTTAGCTGTTAGCGGGTGAGTTAGCTGTTAGGGGTGAGTTAGCAGGTGAGGTAGCTGTTAGCAGGGAGTTAGCTGTTAGCGGGGGAGTTAGCTGTTAGCAGGTGAGTTAGCTGTTAGCAGGGAGTTAGCTGTTAGCGGGTGAGTTAGCTGTTAGGGGGTGAGTTAGCAGGTGAGTTAGCTATTAGCGGGAGAGTTAGCTGTTAGCAGGGTAGTTAGCTGTTAGCAGGAGAGTTAGCTGTTAGCAGGGGAGTTAGCTGTTAGCAGGTGAGTTAGTGGGGTCTCAGGAGAGTGACACCTAGATTCCACCGGGTCCGTCTGCGCCCGCCTTACGGCTGCACCGCGGCGTTCACATCGATCACAGCCACTTTAGTCGATGGGTGCTATTCCACCAGACGCGCCGCGTTACGGCTAGAAGCGTCCCAGAAGCATCTCGGCGCTGGGCTCTGCTAAAAATAGGATGCAAGTAAGATAGGATGCAAAGTAGCCTGTCCAGGAAATGTGCCCAGATCAACAAAAACTGCGAGCCGACAGGCTAGACGCTCCGCTTCTGCAACGCTCCTGAACCGTGACCGGTAGGGTATGACGCCGGAGGAGGCCGGACCAAAACTGCGGCGCGTCACTGACCCGGTGGAATCGAGGGGTTAGCTGTTAGCAGGGAGTTAGCTGTTAGCAGGGGAGTTAGCTGTTAGCAGGGAGTTAGCTGTTAGCAGGGGAGTTAGCTGTTAGCAGGGGAGTTAGCTGTTAGCAGGGAGTTAGCTGTTAGCTGTTAGCAGGGGAGTTAGCTTTTAGCAGGGGAGTTAGCTGTTAGCAGGGAGTTAGCTGTTAGCAGGGAGTTAGCTGTTAGCAGGTCTTTGGACTATGTGCTAACAACAGCTAGCTCCTGGGAGGGATGTACTCCAGGCTGCTAGCTCTCACGTGCAGTTAGCTCACTAATGTCTTCCCCAGGACCCCCGAGGCTAATGTTAGCTCCTGAACCCGATACCACACATGCTACACAGGACTTAGCTTTAGCATCTCGTCTTTCTGCTGCACATATGGGATTCACATCCTCTGTTTGTCAACAAAGGCTGGGGGGTCAGACTCAGTGATCAGATGTCACGTTAACCCTTTCCACGCCAGGACCATTTATTTCTGACCTGTTGTCGTTCCCCTGAAGCTCTGCTGGCTTTAAGAGGGATTTAGTCTGTCTGCTCTGTGACAGCTGGAGCTCCTCTGCTGAAACTGGATCTGTGGACATGAATAAACCTGACACTATAACTGCTTTGCTCAGATGATACCGTTTCACGGAGACAGAGGAACTTATTGTCATTTGAGAGCATATTGTTCCACCGATGCCACGACAACATGGCATCGGAAACGCTTTCGTAATCCAGGGGGGAAATTGTTTTTGGTGACAGTTGAGAAAGAACAACAATGAACAAATTCATCATAAATATGTAGTAATAAATGTGCAATGGAAGATAACACGAGATATATTAACACAAGAAGCGAAAGTAATATTCCAAGAACATAATACAATACAAATATAATAATGAGAGAACCCCTGTTTCAAGAGCAATGACATTTTAATGATTAAGAATACTCAGATTTAAACATGATTAAAATATACAAAAGATCCACCTAAAAATAGTATGTTAACTGTGTGTGTGAGTGTGTGTACGTGTGTGTGTGTGTGAGTGTGTGTTGTGTACGTGTGTGTGAGCGTGTGTGAGTGCGTGTGTGTGTGTGTGCGTGTGTGTGTGTGCGTGTGGTGTGAGTGTGACGTGTGTGTGTGTGTGAGTGTGAGCGTGAGCGTGTGTGTAGTGTGTGTGAGCGTGTGTGTGTGCGTGTGTGTGTGTGTACGTGTGTGTGAGCGTGAGCGTGTGTGAGTGTGTGTGTGAGTGTGTGTGTGCGTGTGTGTGTGCGTGCGTGTGTGTGTGTGAGTGTGTGTGTGTGCGTGCGTGTGTGTGTGTGTGTGCGTGCGTGTGAGTGTGTGTACGTGTGTGTGAGTGTGTGTGTGAGTGTGTGTATGTGTGTGTGTGTGCGTGTGTGTGAGTGTGTGTGTGTGTGCGTGCGTGTGTGTGTGTGAGTGTGTGTGTGTGCGTGCGTGCGAGTGTGTCTGTGTGTGTGTGTGAGCGTGAGTGTGTGTGTGAGTGTGTGTGTGTGAGTGTGTGTACGTGTGTGCGAGTGTGTGTGTGTGTGAGTGCGTGTGTGTGTGTGTGTGTGCGTGTGTGTGTGCGTGTGTGTGTGCGTGCGTGTGTGTGTGTGAGTGTGTGTGTGTGCGTGCGAGTGTGTCTGTGTGTGTGTGTGTGAGCGTGTGTGTGTGTGAGTGTGTGTGTGTGAGTGTGTGTACGTGTGTGCGAGTGTGTGTGTGTGTGAGTGCGTGTGTATGTGTGTGTGTGCGTGTGTGTGTGTGCGTGTGTGTGTGTGTGTGATGATGGCTGCCTCGTGAGCGGCAGCTTCTCAATGGTTCAGTAGAAACTGCAGAGACAACATGTCGCTCTGCGCGTCGCGATGAGACGCCTCGTGGAAGCAGGACGGACGTCTCTCTGTCCCCCGGCGCGTCCTGGAGAAGCAGCTCCGCCCGATGGCTCCCGCAGAGACGCGGCTAATTAACCTTTTTATTTAAAGGGGCAGAGCGTCATTAATAACAGCCCCTCCACACTCAGCCCCTAAAGAGAGATTAGCGAGGAGCGAAGGTGCTGCCGCAGGCTTCTATACTTAGCTCTCATCAAACCGTGATCGCGCGGGACTCGAACCGGAGCACGTCGTGTTAACCCAGATTCCCTGCCGTGCGTTTATCAGACCTTTGGTTTGATTAGCTCTCTCATTCAGCCTTTATCTCCCCGCGTCGTCCCGTCTGTTTGCGTGCGGCGCTCGCTGACCTCACATCCTGTCTGCGGGTCAGTAATCAGGCCCGGTCTGCTATCTGACCCTGGATCAGCTGCGGTAAACAGAGCCATGTGTCAGCGAGCGCTCTGACTGACAGCCCGTCACTTTCCCTCCGTCGGCATCACAGCGCAGCGATAGCATCGGACGTTTGATCCGCCTGACCGCGTCCTCTGATGTCTCCGTGTTGGCTCTGAGAGCAAGAAGAGGATCAGGGTAGACCTGCAGACCTGTAGACCTGTAGACCTGTAGACCTGTAGACCTGTAGACCTGTAGACCTGTAGACCTGTAGACCTGTAGACCTGCAGACCTGTAGACCTGTAGACCTGTAGACCTGTAGACCTGCAGACCTGTAGACCTGTAGACCTGTAGACCTGCAGACCGTCAGGGAGCATCTGAGGAGGAGCTCACGCACTGCTGAACCCTGACCCCCGCCTCCACACAACACCCACAAGATGCCTCACATCTTCTCCTGTAGTGCGGCTTCTGTTTGAGATGTTTACATGCTGCTTTATTTCTACTGCACGCCTTGTTTTGTTTTGTTGTTCTTATGCCGCTGCAACGCAACGGGGGTCGGAACCGGCTGGAGAAACACTTTGTGTGACATGCCATGGAATGCTCTGAACGTCCGACAGCAATGAACATCTGAAGGGCGTCGACAACAAATCCAGAACAAAAGTCAACTGTAGAAGAAGCCGTGATACTGTGAAAAGTACATCGGGGCACGCACTGATCTCTGCCCTCATTGGTCATGAGCGCGTCCGTGTGCGTTGGGGGCGGGGCTCTGAGAGGAAGGGGCAGATTTTCTCCGGTTGTGTATTTTCAAATTCTAGCATCTCGAGCCGGTTCCTCAAACGTACCTACCCCGCCTTTAAGGCCTGAGAAAAGAGAAGAAGGGCCAACATGTGCAAATGTTCTACACGTGTCCTCACTCTGTCGGTCTTAAACTGAAATGTGTCCCCACAAAGACTCAAAGACAAGCACACACACACACACACACTGACTACAAAGTGCGGATTTAAAATGATTACAATATACAAAAGATCCACCTAAAAATAGTATGTTAACTGTGCGTGTGTGTGCGCGTGTGTGAGTGTGTGTGTGTGCGTGCGTGCGAGCGTGTGTGTGAGTGCAAATTAGCAAATTCTAGCATCTCGAGCCGGTTCCTCAAACGTACCTACCCCGCCTTTAAGGCCTCAGAAAAGAGAAGAAGGGCCAACATGTGCAAATGTTCTACACGTGTCCTCACTCTGTCGGTCTTAAACTCAAATGTGTCCCCACAAAGACACAAAGACAAGCGCACACACACACACTGACTACAAAGTGCGTGTCTATGTCTTAATGGTACTCTGATTGGTAGTGTCTGTGTGTCTCCAGGTGAGCGTCCGTACCAGTGTCCGTACTGCGACAAAGCCTTCAGTAAGAACGACGGGCTGAAGATGCACATCCGCACCCACACCCGGGTGAGTCTGCCTCGGGTCCCTTCTGTCTTTCGGCCTCAGACTCTGTCCTCTGCAGCTTCCTCTGCAGAGGCGCTCTCACCGTACCGACCTCTCACCACTTGGAGGAAGAACACTTCTTCACAGGCCATACGTATGTTGTCCCACACCCAAAAAACAAATGTCCAAAAACAACAACAACAACAACAACAACAGTTCAACCAGGAGGGACGGTTTGATGAGAACTCATATTTACTGGCAGGAAAACACAAATTAATGGAATGGAGTTTTGGCGACTGGCCCCGCCGTGCAGGAGTATCGTTCAGGAGGGGGGAAGCGATCGGATGAACCCCCCCGGGGGCGAGACCCTGGTGGGGGTGAATGGATGGTTGGGGTCGGTCTGAAGGGGAGGGGCTTAGCTTGACCCCTGTTAGCATGCTGCTTCTCAGACCCCTGTTATGCATGTACTTGCTGTTAGCATGCTGCTTCTCAGACCCCTGTTAGCATGCTGCTTCTCAGACCCCTGTTAGCATGCTGCTTCTCAGACCCCTGTTAGCATGCTTGTTAGCATGCTGCTTCTCAGACCCCTGTTAGCATGCTTGTTAGCATGCTGCTTCTCAGACCCCTGTTAGCATGCTGCTTCTCAGACCCCTGTTAGCATGCTGCTTCTCAGACCCCTGTTAGCATGCTGCTTCTCAGACCCCTGTTAGCATGCTGCTTCTCAGACCCCTGTTAGCATGCTGCTTCTCAGACCCTTGTTAGCATGCTGCTTCTCAGATCCCTGTTAGCATGCTGCTTCTCAGACCCCTGTTAGCATGCTGCTTCTCAGACCCCTTGTTAGCATGCTGCTTCTCAGATCCCCTGTTAGCATGCTGCTTCTCAGACCCCTTGTTAGCATGCTGCTTCTCAGACCCCTGTTAGCATGCTGCTTCTCAGACCCCTGTTAGCATGCTGCTTCTCAGACCCTCTGTTAGCATGCTGCTTCTCAGACCCCTGTTAGCATGCTGCTTCTCAGACCCTTGTTAGCATGCTGCTTCTCAGAGTGGTCAGATGGAGGGGGGGGGTCAGAGGTCAGCGGGGGAACAGCTGCTGAAGATGAAGGTCACCAGGTACAGATGTTCGATGTTACCAGGGGTCAGAGAGATGCATTCTGGGTACGCAACATCACCTAAATCCATCCATGTGTTTCCTGACCTCTGACCCTTTTAGTGTTGTCATACAAGAAGAGAAGAAGAAGAATCTTTAAGTGGGAATCAGCAACACACACACACACACACACACACACACACACACACACACACTCACACACCACTCACACACACACACACACACACACACACACACTGATCTGCTCCTCCTTGTGTTTCCCATGGCTCCGCCCCCTGATAGCGTTGTTTCCCAGGACCCTCACTTCCTGCTTTCACCCGGTTCCCATGACAACTGAGCTTTAAACGGGCCGTTCGCTATCAGCCCGACGGGTCAGAAACTCCCAGGATGCAGTTCACCTCCTCCCTCTGTCTCTGTGTAGATAACACTGATTCCAGAGAACACACACACACACACACACACACACACACACACACACACACACACACACACACAGTTATCTGGTTCTGATGATCTGATCCCGGTGTTCCGACTCCTTTCAGGAATTCTGACGGACCGTACGACCATCTCTAACCTGTGTGTGTGTGTGTGTGTGTGTGTGTGTGTGTGTGTGTGTGTGTGTGTGTGTGTGGTGTGTGTGTGTGTGTGTGTGGTGTGTGTGTGTGTGTGTGTGTGTGTGTGTGTGTGTGTGTGTGTGTGTGTGTGTGTGTGTGTGTGTGTGTGTGTGTGTGTATCTCTGCAGGAGAAGCCCTATAAATGCAGCGAGTGCAACAAAGCCTTCAGCCAGAAGAGAGGACTGGACGAACACATGAGGACTCACACCGGAGAGAAGCCCTTCCAATGTGACGTGAGTTACCCCTCTACTGCCCCACCAGCTGTTACCCCTCTACTGCCCCATCGGCTGTTACCCCTCTACTGCCCCATCGGCTGTTACCCCTCTACTGCCCCACCAGCTGTTACCCCTCTACTGCCCCATCGGCTGTTACCCCTCTACTGCTCCACCAGCTGTTACCCCTCTACTGCCCCATCGGCTGTTACCCCTCTACTGCCCCACCAGCTGTTACCCTCTACTGCCCCATCAGCTGTTACCCCTCTACTGCCCCACCAGCTGTTAACCCTCTACTGCCCCATCAGCTGTTACCCCTCTACTGCCCCACCAGCTGTTACCCCTCTACTGCCCCATCGGCTGTTACCCTCTACTGCCCCACCAGCTGTTACCCCTCTACTGCCCCATCAGCTGTTACCCCTCTACTGCCCCACCAGCTGTTACCCCTCTACTGCCCCATCGGCTGTTAACCCTCTACTGCCCCATCAGCTGTTAACCCTCTACTGCCCTACTGCCCCATCAGCTGTTAACCCTCTACTGCCCCATCAGCTGTTAACCCTCTACTGCCCCATCAGCTGTTAACCCTCTACTGCCCCATCAGTTGTTAAACCTCTACTGCCCCACCAGCTGTTAACCCTCTACTGCCCCACCAGCTGTTAACTCTCTACTGCCCCATCGGCTGTTACCCCTCTACTGCCCCATCGGCTGTTAGCCCTCTACTGCCCCATCGGCTGTTACCCCTCTACTGCCCCATCAGCTGTTAACCCTCTACTGCCCCATCGGCTGTTAACCCTCTACTGCCCATCGGCTGTTAACCCTCTACCGCCCCATCGGCTGTTACCCCTCTACTGCCCCATCGGCTGTTAACCCTCTACTGCCCCATCGGCTGTTAACCCTCTACTGCCCCATCGGCTGTTAACCCTCTACTGCCCCATCGGCTGTTACCCCTCTACTGCCCCATCGGCTGTTCCCCCTCTACTGCCCCATCGGCTGTTCCCCCTCTACTGCCCCATCGGCTGT
The DNA here is from genome assembly GCA_036324585.1 of Champsocephalus esox. NCBI lineage: Eukaryota > Metazoa > Chordata > Actinopteri > Perciformes > Channichthyidae > Champsocephalus > Champsocephalus esox. The sequence goes on from CM070484.1 coordinate 46,572,244, forward strand.
TACCCCTCTACTGCCCCATCAGCTGTTACCCCTCTACTGCCCCACCAGCTGTTACCCCTCTACTGCCCCATCGGCTGTTAACCCTCTACTGCCCCATCAGCTGTTAAACCCTCTACTGCCCTACTGCCCCATCAGCTGTTACCCCTCTACTGCCCCATCAGCTGTTAACCCTCTACTGCCCCATCAGCTGTTAACCCTCTACTGCCCCATCAGTTGTTAAACCTCTACTGCCCCACCAGCTGTTAACCCTCTACTGCCCCACCAGCTGTTAACTCTCTACTGCCCCATCGGCTGTTACCCCTCTACTGCCCCATCGGCTGTTAACCCTCTACTGCCCCATCGGCTGTTAGCCCTCTACTGCCCCATCGGCTGTTACCCCTCTACTGCCCCATCGGCTGTTAACCCTCTACTGCCCCATCGGCTGTTAACCCTCTACTGCCCCATCGGCTGTTAACCCTCTACTGCCCTACTGCCCCATCAGCTGTTACCCCTCTACTGCCCCATCAGCTGTTAGCCCTCTACTGCCCCATCGGCTGTTACCCCTCTACTGCCCCATCGGCTGTTAGCCCTCTACTGCCCCATCGGCTGTTACCCCTCTACTGCCCCATCGGCTGTTAACCCTCTACTGCCCCATCGGCTGTTACCCCTCTACTGCCCCATCGGCTGTTAACCCTCTACTCGGTCTCTCTGTGGTCCCTGCACATGTTTCCGTTGCCCCTGATGGCACGAGGCCAGATGTGGGGTATTGGGGGGGGCAGATAGAGATCTTGTTTCTCTGGAGGCAGACGGGTCTCACGTAGCACTCTGAGGACCAGAGGGGAAGGGGCTCATGTTTCTGGGGCTGCTCTCAGACGGGGCAGATCCAGAGCTCTGTTACCCCAGACCTTCAGAGGAGCTGTGCTGTGAGAGATCATCATGCTGCCGAGGCTGCAGGTGCACGGCGGCTCCGAAGCATCCTGGGACTGGAGGACTTCTTCTTAACTCGGCTGGGTCTCTTTGAAGACGTGTGAGCCACAGAGCAGACGAAGAAGCCCAGTGCATTATGGGAACAGCAGCTCCGCGGGACCTGGACTCCTCCTTCGGAACAGCTACGACTTCACGTCCAACCCGTCTCTCAGCTTCAGACCCAGAGCAGAACCTGATCCGGGTCGGCTTCAGACCCAGAGCAGAACCTGATCCGGGTCGGCTTCAGACCCAAAGAGAACCTGATCCGGGTCGGCTTCAGACCCAGAGCAGAACCTGATCCGGGTCGGCTTCAGACCCAGAGCAGAACCTGATCGGGTCGGCTTCAGACCCAAAGAGAACCTGATCCGGGTCGGCTTCAGACCCAGAGCAGAACCTGATCCGGGTCGGCTTCAGACCCAAAGAGAACCTGATCCGGGTCGGCTTCAGACCCAGAGCAGAACTGATCCGGGTCGGCTTCAGACCCAAAGAGAACCTGATCCGGGTCGGCTTCAGACCCAGAGCAGAACCTGATCCGGGTCGGCTTCAGACCCAGAGCAGAACCTGATCCGGGTCGGCTTCAGACCCAAAGAGAACCTGATCCGGGTCGACGACGAGAGGAGAGGAGGAGAGGAGGAGAGGAGGAGGAGAGGGAGGGGAGGAGGGGAGGAGAGGAGAGGAGGAGAGGAGAGGAGGAGAGGGGAGGAGGGGGAGGAGGAGGAGAGACAACACAGTGGAGGTCCGGACTGCTCCTCCTCAGAGTCACTTCCTACGAGCGGCTCCTCCTCAGAGTCGCTTCCTACGAGCGGCTCCTCCTCAGTCGCTTCCTACGAGCGGCTCCTCCTCAGAGTCGCTTCCTACGAGCGGCTCCTCCTCGAGTCGCTTCCTACGAGCGGCTCCTCCTCAGAGTCGCTTCCTAGGAGCGGCTCCTCCTCAGAGTCACTTCCTAGGAGCAGGACGGGGGACGGTGTGAGAGCAGGACACCGGAGGGCCAGATCTAACAGTTATTAGAAACGATCCTGAGGGCCCAAATTAAATCCACCACGGCCTGATTTGGCCCCCGGGCCTCGAGTTTGACACATGTGTGCATTAATGTGTGTTTAATTCTAACGATGTCCTCTGTCTCTCCTTTGTCTCTCCTCTGTGTGTCCCTCTGTGTGTCCTCTGTGTGTCCCCTGTGTGTCCTCTGTGTGTCCTCTGTGTGTCCTCTGTGTGTCCTCTGTGTGTCCTCTGTGTGTCCTCTGTGTGTCCTCTGTGTGTCCTCTGTGTGTCCTCTGTGTGTCCTCTGTGTGTCCCCTGTGTGTCCTCTGTGTGTCCTCTGTGTGTCCTCTGTGTGTCCCCTGTGTGTCCTCTGTGTGTCCTCTGTGTGTCCCCTGTGTGTCCTCTGTGTGTCCTCTGTGTGTCCTCTGTGTGTCCCCTGTGTGT
>CM070484.1:46579610-46582110 GCA_036324585.1 Champsocephalus esox
GTACAACATCTGCTACAACAATATGAGGACGATGTAACTCACCATGTGTTCCTCAATTAGCAAACATCTACATGGAAGAATGACAAAAGGTCAACAAGAACAAATACAAAATACATACAAAATAATTCAAATGTATTTGTATCAATTATGTTTTATAAAATGGTATTATTTATTCTTTAATTATAACTTACTAACTCATGTTCTCACTAATGCACGATCCCATTAGCTTGATAAGCTAACTTTTCAGTGCAAACCCTGGGCAACTGCAGTTAGAATTGTGTAACTTCAAGTTACTTTAACACCTCAACAAATAATGTTACAAGAGCACAGACAAAGCGTCTTCAAAGGTAAATACTGTTATAAAATTACTAAAACACGGTAAGCTCCACAAATAACATGACTTACTAGGTCTCCTGATTATCTATGAATTTGGTGTTGAATTGGAAACCACTGTTACAATTCACATTTAAAAATAATATCTTGTGCTCCAGGAACAACATGTTAGAAAAAGTAATGAATTACCTCAATGTAGTGTGTAATCCTTCCAGTTCTGTTGAGAGAGTCTTCCATGTGGCAGGGGTCCTTTGCATGCAGTTAGCTACGTTAAGCTAATAAGCTAACATTAGCTCATCGGGCTATTCGATGTAAATAAAAGCAATGATGGAATAACTAGTTCTCTAGATTAGAAGGCAGGTGACTAAACATCAGCAGTAATTAATTGTTGATGATTTTAGTTGTCTCTGAGTCCATGGAAATATATATATATTGCAGTAATACTAAAACCAGCTTAAAATGTTGGAGTGTGTTTGAACCTGACAAATATGAGATTTATGAGGACCTTTTGAGTCACGTGACTAAAGTGTGTTAAGTTCCAGAAGTGACCACTAGTTGGCGTATTCATAGATGAGCAAAATCCATAAACACGCTCACACACTTCATGTCATGAAATTGTGATATTTTAGGACGTTGAAGATATTTGGTGTAGGGGCATTTGGGGGAGTTTAAAACACTGTCGTGAGTTCAGAATGATGGACGTCAAAAATGTCCTCATTTTTCCGAGTGTCCTGATAGTGAAGGTGTGTTATCATAAAATTGTCCTTATTTGTCATGAAAACAAGTACACACACACACACACACCCCTCCTGCAGAGAATCAGATACTCGCTGAGCTTCATGTTGGAGTTCAGCGGCTGCTCCCTGTGTATTTATATAGGACACTATCACACATGTTTGTTTCAGTGGACGTTAACAGCATGTCAATACGCCCCCTCTGATCCCCCTCCCTCGCAGAGAGCCAGCAGGAAGTACTGGGTGTGTTCAAAGTGTCCGTAGAGGAGGCAGCACTTCCAGTCTCATGATGTTTTATCTGCAGCTCCTGATAATCCTCCCCGGCCGCCCCCTTCAGGGCGGGGCCGCTGGCTCGTGGTTTCCACTGACGCACTGCATCCTGTCCGTCTCACGGGGACAGATGTGATAAACTCTCCCTGGTCAGCGGCTTGAGCTTCTTCTCAGGACCCGTGTGTCTGGGATCCTCTCCAGAGGGAAGGAGTCATCACATACAGAGACTAGTTCCTGAGCAGTGTCCTTCACATGGAGGGAGTCATCACATACAGAGACTAGTTCCTGAGCAGTGTCCTTCACATGGAGGGAGTCATCACATACAGAGACTAGTCCCTGAGCAGTGTCCTTCACATGCTGATATCAAGAGAGGGAGTCATCACATACAGAGACTAGTTCCTGAGCAGTGTCCTTCACATGGAGGGAGTCATCACATACAGAGACTAGTCCCTGAGCAGTGTCCTTCACATGCTGATATCAAGAGAGGGAGTCATCACATACAGAGACTAGTTCCTGAGCAGTGTCCTTCACATGGAGGGAGTCATCACATACAGAGACTAGTTCCTGAGCAGTGTCCTTCACATGCTGATATCAAGAGAGGGAGTCATCACATACAGAGACTAGTCCCTGAGCAGTGTCCTTCACATGGAGGGAGTCATCACATACAGAGACTAGTTCCTGAGCAGTGTCCTTCACATGCTGATACCAAGAGAGGGAGTCATCACATACAGAGACTAGTTCCTGAGCAGTGTCCTTCACATGCTGATACAAGAGGGAGTCATCACATACAGAGACTAGTTCCTGAGCAGTGTCCTTCACATGCGAGGGAGTCATCACATACAGAGACTAGTTCCTGAGCAGTGTCCTTCACATGCTGATATCAAGAGAGGGAGTCATCACATACAGAGACTAGTCCCTGAGCAGTGTCCTTCACATGGAGGGAGTCATCACATACAGAGACTAGTTCCTGAGCAGTGTCCTTCACATGCTGATATCAAGAGAGGGAGTCACACAGTCTCAAGATGGAGGAACAGAAAGCAGTATTCAATGTTTACTTCAGATTAGCTCCACGTCAGAAATGAGCATGCTTGATGTCTCTCTCCATAATGAGCATGCTTGATGTCTTTCTCCATAGTGAGCATGCTTGATGTCTTTCTCCATAG
>CM070484.1:46592110-46594610 GCA_036324585.1 Champsocephalus esox
CGTGTAGCTGAGGGCGTGTAGCTGCAGGTGCGTGTAGCTGCGGGTGTGTAGCTGCGGGTGTGTGTAGCTGCGGGTGTGTGTAGCTGCGGGCGTGTAGCTGCGGGCGTGCAGCTGAGGCGTGCAGGAGGGCGTGCAGCTGAGGGCGTGCAGCTGCGGGCGTGCAGCTGAGGGCGTGCAGCTGCAGGTGTGTACGCGGGTGTGTAGCTGCGGGCGTGTAGCTGAGGGCGTGCAGCTGGGGCGTGTAGCTGCGGGCGTGCAGCTGAGGGCGTGCAGCTGAGGGCGTGCAGCTGCGGGCGTGCAGCTGAGGGCGTGCAGCTGCAGGTGTGTGTAGCTGCGGGCGTGTAGCTGAGGGCGTGCAGCTGAGGGCGTGTAGCTGCGGGCGTGCAGCTGAGGGCGTGCAGCTGAGGGCGTGCAGCTGAGGGCGTGCAGCTGCGGGCGTGTAGCTGAGGGCGTGTAGCTGCGGGCGTGTAGCTGCGGGCGTGCAGCTGAGGGCGTGCAGCTGAGGGCGTGTAGCTGAGGGCGTGTAGCTGAGGGCGTGCAGCTGAGGGCGTGCAGCTGAGGGCGTGTAGCTGAGGGCGTGCAGCTGAGGGCGTGCAGCTGCGGGCGTGTAGCTGAGGGCGTGCAGCTGAGGGCGTGCAGCTGAGGGCGTGTAGCTGAGGGCGTGCAGCTGAGGGCGTGCAGCTGCAGGGCGTGTAGCTGCGGGGTGTAGCTGCGGGCGTGTAGCTGCGGGCGTGTAGCTGCGGGCGTGTAGCTGCGGGCGTGTAGCTGCGGGCGTGCAGCTGAGGGCGTGCAGCTGAGGGCGTGTAGCTGAGGGCGTGCAGCTGAGGGCGTGCAGCTGAGGGCGTGCAGCTGAGGGCGTGCAGCTGAGGGCGTGCAGCTGAGGGCGTGCAGCTGAGGGCGTGCAGCTGCGGGCGTGTAGCTGAGGGCGTGTAGCTGCGGGCGTGTAGCTGCGGGCGTGTAGCTGCGGGCGTGTAGCTGAGGGCGTGTAGCTGAGGGCGTGCAGCTGAGGGCGTGCAGCTGCGGGCGTGTAGCTGAGGGCGTGTAGCTGCGGGCGTGTAGCTGCGGGCGTGTAGCTGAGGGCGTGCAGCTGAGGGCGTGCAGCTGCGGGCGTGTAGCTGAGGGCGTGTAGCTGCGGGCGTGTAGCTGCGGGCGTGTAGCTGAGGGCGTGCAGCTGCGGGCGTCCTCTTTAAAGCTGATTCATGTTTTAATGAGGATGTATTGTTCGCTCCTATTTCATCTCGAGATGTCAACATACTCGAAGGTGAGTGTGACGCCGTTGGTAACGGGGAGGGACATCAGAGTCACGTCTTATTCAGTCATCAATGAACCGTGTTATCGTCTTCATGGACATTCTTTCATTTCTGTTCATCAGAATCAGGTGTTTCACCAGGTGGCTTGGCCTGCTGCCCCCCTCTCCCCCCCTCTCTCCTCCCCCCCTCTCTGCCCCCCCTCTCTCCTCCTCCCTCTCTCCTCCTCCCTCTCTCCCCCCTCTCTCCTCCCCCCCCTCTCTGCCCCCCCCTCTCCTCCTCCCTCTCTCCTCCTCCCTCTCTCCCCTCTCTCCTCCCCCCTCTCTCCCTCTCTCCTCCCCCCTCTCTCCTCCCCCCTCTCCCCCCTCTCTCCTCCCCCTCTCTCCTCCTCCCTCTCTCCCCTCCTCCTCCCCCCCTCTCCCCCCTCTCTCCTCCCCCCTCCTCCCCTCTCTCCTCCCCCCTCTCTGCCCCCCCCCCTCTCCCCCCTCTCTCCTCCCCCCTCTCTCTCCCCCCCCTCTCTCCCCCCCCTCTCTCCTCCTCCCTCTCTCCTCCCCCCTCTCTCCCCTCTCTCCTCCCCCCTCTCTCTCTCCTCCCCCCTCTCTCTCTCTCTCCTCCCCCCTCTCTCTCCTCCCCCCTCTCCCCTCGCTCTCTCTCCCCCCCTCTCTCCCCCCCCCGCCTGTCATCAGACGGATGATTTATGGCGGCCATGTTCAGGAGGAGATGATAAAATGAGGAAGCGACGCTCCGTCAGCCTTGATCCTGCTGAGGGACGACGGGGCGTTCAGGGCCTTCACACTGCCGTAAATCACAGCCTTGTTATAAATAAAGTGTGTCGGGAGGCAGCGTGGTACAGCTTCTACCTGCAGATACGCAACGCTTTGTGTCTCACTCTGTAGCGTATACTCGTGTGTTTCATAAACCTGCGTTTGAGGATTATTATGAGTTTCAACGACGAATACATTCACCTCAGAGAAGCAGCTAACAGCTCATCGAGTGCTCAGGAACACAACAACACTAACAACAACAACAACAACAACAACAACGACAACAACCACACACTGCATCATCTCCATCTGCAGTGCTCAGGAGCACAACAACACTAACAACAACAACAACAACACAACCACACACTGCATCATCTCCATCTGCAGTGCTCAGGACAACAACACTAACAACACAACAACAACAACACAACAACCACACACTGCATCATCTCCATCTGCAGTGCTCAGGCACACAACAACACTAACAAC
>CM070484.1:46599610-46609610 GCA_036324585.1 Champsocephalus esox
CCGCGTCGTCTTCAGACCCTGACCGCGTCGTCTTCAGACCCTGAACGCGTCGTCTTCAGACCCTGACCGCGTCGTCTTCAGACCCTGCACGCGTCGTCTTCAGACCCTGAACGCGTCGTCTTCAGACCCTGACCGCGTCGTCTTCAGACCCTGACTGCGTCGTCTTCAGACCCTGACCGCGTCGTCTTCAGACCCTGAACACCTCGTCTTCAGACCCTGACCGCGTCGTCTTCAGACCCTGAACACCTCGTCTTCAGACCCTGAACGCGTCGTCTTCAGACCCTGACCGCGTCGTCTTCAGACCCTGACCGCGTCGTCTTCAGACCCTGACCGCGTCGTCTTCAGACCCTGACCGCGTCGTCTTCAGACCCCTCCTGATGATCCGTGACAGAGAGCCTCACACAGAACTCACTGAAAACCGCAGAACAAAACAGAATAACATAATAAATGCTTCTCCTGCAGAAGACGCCATGTGTTTGAGATTGAGTTCCTTCGAGTGATTTCTGATTTCTTCAAAGCTCTCCGAGGTTCCAGTAGTCTTTGGCCCTCTGCCTCTCTGGAAGTCATAAGCAAGCTGAGTGCAGTGTACCCCAACGCCACAGAGCCTTCATAACAAGGTGTAACATCACACAGCTCTGTTCTCCAATCACAACGTGTTGCAGTTTGAGTTTCATTAAAAGCATGTCCTGAAACGGGATCGCTCTGTACCGCCGCCCAACAGGAACACAGTCCGGATAACTGGAAGCAGATCGTCCACCCAGTGTGTGTGAGCGTGTGTGTGTGTGTGTGTGTGTGTGTGTGTGTGTGTGATCCCTGCTAGTGAAACCTGAGAGTCTGTGTCTCTCTCTCTCTGACATTAACATGTATTCAGCGTGCATGACTTCACTGCAGACGTATTAACGCTCTGCTGCCAGAGGAACTCCCTGCTGTTTCTCTGCCATGTTGAGGTACTTGTACTTTACTTGAGTATTTCTATTTTCTGAAATGGACCAATCTGCACAACGACTACTTTTACTGTCGCTGCTTTCACTATATTTTGATGATCATACTTTTCTACTTTTACTTGAGGAACATTTTGAATGCAGGACTTTTACTGAAACAGAGTATTCCTACACTCTGGTACTTCTACTCAACTACAAGACCTGAGTACTTCTACTGTTACTCAAGAACAAGATCTGAGTACTTCTACTTTTACTCAAGTACTAGATCTGAGTACTTCTACTTCTACTCAACTGCAAGACCTGAGTACTTCTACTTTTACTCAAGAACAAGATCTGAGTACTTCTACTGTTACTCAAGTACAAGGTCTGAGTACTTCTACTTTTACTCAAGTACAAGATCTGAGTACTTCTACTGTTACTCAAGTACAAGGTCTGAGTACTTCTACTGTTACTCAAGTACTAGATCTGAGTACTTCTACTTTTACTCAAGTACTAGATCTGAGTACTTCTACTTTTACTCAAGTACTAGATCTGAGTACTTCTACTTTTACTCAAGTACAATATCTGAGTACTTCTACTGTTACTCAAGTACTAGATCTGAGTACTTCTACTGTTATTCAAGTACTAGATCTGAGTACTTCTACTGTTACTCAAGTACTAGACCTGAGTACTTCTACTTTTACTCAAGTACAAGATCTGATTATTTCTACTTTTACTCCAAGATCTGAGTACTTCTACCTTTACTCAAGTACAAGACCTGAGTACTTCTACTTTTACTCAAGTACAATATCTGAGTACTTCTACTGTTACTCAAGTACTAGATCTGAGTACTTCTACTGTTATTCAAGTACTAGATCTGAGTACTTCTACTGTTACTCAAGTACAAGACCTGAGTACTTCTACTTTTACTCAAGTACAAGATCTGATTATTTCTACTTTTACTCCAAGATCTGAGTACTTCTACCTTTACTCAAGTACAAGACCTGAGTACTTCTACTTTTACTCAAGTACAAGGTCTGAGTACTTCTACTGTTACTCAAGTACTAGATCTGAGTACTTCTACTTTTACTCAAGTACAATATCTGAGTACTTCTACTGTTACTCAAGTACTAGATCTGAGTACTTCTACTTTTACTCAAGTACTAGATCTGAGTACTTCTACTTTTACTCAAGTACTAGATCTGAGTACTTCTACTTTTACTACAATATCTGAGTACTTCTACTTTTACTCAAGTACAAGATCTGATTATTTCTACTTTTACTCAAGTACAAGATCTGAGTACTTCTACTTTTACTCCAAGATCTGAGTACTTCTACCTTTACTCAAGCACAAGACCTGAGTACTTCTACTTTTACTCAAGTACTAGATCTGAGTACTTCTACTGTTACTCAAGTACTAGACCTGAGTACTTCTACTTTTACTCAAGTACAAGATCTGATTATTTCTACTTTTACTCCAAGATCTGAGTACTTCTACCTTTACTCAAGTACAAGACCTGAGTACTTCTACTTTTACTCAAGTACAATATCTGAGTACTTCTACTGTTACTCAAGTACTAGATCTGAGTACTTCTACTGTTATTCAAGTACTAGATCTGAGTACTTCTACTGTTACTCAAGTACAAGACCTGAGTACTTCTACTTTTACTCAAGTACAAGATCTGATTATTTCTACTTTTACTCCAAGATCTGAGTACTTCTACCTTTACTCAAGTACAAGACCTGAGTACTTCTACTTTTACTCAAGTACAAGGTCTGAGTACTTCTACTGTTACTCAAGTACTAGATCTGAGTACTTCTACTTTTACTCAAGTACAATATCTGAGTACTTCTACTGTTACTCAAGTACTAGATCTGAGTACTTCTACTTTTACTCAAGTACTAGATCTGAGTACTTCTACTTTTACTCAAGTACTAGATCTGAGTACTTCTACTTTTACTACAATATCTGAGTACTTCTACTTTTACTCAAGTACAAGATCTGATTATTTCTACTTTTACTCAAGTACAAGATCTGAGTACTTCTACTTTTACTCCAAGATCTGAGTACTTCTACCTTTACTCAAGCACAAGACCTGAGTACTTCTACTTTTACTCAAGTACAAGATCTGAGTACTTCTACTTTTACTCAAGTACTAGATCTGAGTACTTCTACTTCTACTCAACTGCAAGACCTGAGTACTTCTACTTTTACTCAAGTACAAGATCTGAGTACTTCTACTGTTACTCAAGTACTAGATCTGAGTACTTCTACTTTTACTCAAGTACAATATCTGAGTACTTCTACTGTTACTCAAGTACTAGATCTGAGTACTTCTACTTTTACTCAAGTACTAGATCTGAGTACTTCTACTTTTAATCAAGTACTAGATCTGAGTACTTCTACTTTTACTACAATATCTGAGTACTTCTACTTTTACTCAAGTACAAGATCTGATTATTTCTACTTTTACTCAAGTACAAGATCTGAGTACTTCTACTTTTACTCCAAGATCTGAGTACTTCTACCTTTACTCAAGCACAAGACCTGAGTACTTCTACTTTTACTCAAGTACAAGATCTGAGTACTTCTACTTTTACTCAAGTACTAGATCTGAGTACTTCTACTTCTACTCAACTGCAAGACCTGAGTACTTCTACTTTTACTCAAGTACAAGATCTGAGTACTTCTACTGTTACTCAAGTACTAGATCTGAGTACTTCTACTGTTATCAAGTACTAGATCTGAGTACTTCTACTGTTACTCAAGTACAAGACCTGAGTACTTCTACTTTTACTCAAGTACAAGATCTGATTATTTCTACTTTTACTCCAAGATCTGAGTACTTCTACCTTTACTCAAGTACAAGACCTGAGTACTTCTACTTTTACTCAAGTACAAGGTCTGAGTACTTCTACTGTTACTCAAGTACTAGATCTGAGTACTTCTACTTTTACTCAAGTACAATATCTGAGTACTTCTACTGTTACTCAAGTACTAGATCTGAGTACTTCTACTTTTACTCAAGTACTAGATCTGAGTACTTCTACTTTTACTCAAGTACTAGATCTGAGTACTTCTACTTTTACTACAATATCTGAGTACTTCTACTTTTACTCAAGTACAAGATCTGATTATTTCTACTTTTACTCAAGTACAAGATCTGAGTACTTCTACTTTTACTCCAAGATCTGAGTACTTCTACCTTTACTCAAGCACAAGACCTGAGTACTTCTACTTTTACTCAAGTACAAGATCTGAGTACTTCTACTTTTACTCAAGTACTAGATCTGAGTACTTCTACTTCTACTCAACTGCAAGACCTGAGTACTTCTACTTTTACTCAAGTACAAGATCTGAGTACTTCTACTGTTACTCAAGTACTAGATCTGAGTACTTCTACTTTTACTCAAGTACAATATCTGAGTACTTCTACTGTTACTCAAGTACTAGATCTGAGTACTTCTACTTTTACTCAAGTACTAGATCTGAGTACTTCTACTTTTAATCAAGTACTAGATCTGAGTACTTCTACTTTTACTACAATATCTGAGTACTTCTACTTTTACTCAAGTACAAGATCTGATTATTTCTACTTTTACTCAAGTACAAGATCTGAGTACTTCTACTTTTACTCCAAGATCTGAGTACTTCTACCTTTACTCAAGCACAAGACCTGAGTACTTCTACTTTTACTCAAGTACAAGATCTGAGTACTTCTACTTTTACTCAAGTACTAGATCTGAGTACTTCTACTTCTACTCAACTGCAAGACCTGAGTACTTCTACTTTTACTCAAGTACAAGATCTGAGTACTTCTACTGTTACTCAAGTACAAGGTCTGAGTACTTCTACTTTTACTCAAGTACAAGATCTGAGTACTTCTACTGTTACTCAAGTACAAGGTCTGAGTACTTCTACTGTTACTCAAGTACTAGATCTGAGTACTTCTACTTTTACTCAAGTACTAGATCTGAGTACTTCTACTTTTACTCAAGTACTAGATCTGAGCACTTCTACTTTTACTCAAGTACAATATCTGAGTACTTCTACTTTTACTCAAGTACTAGATCTGAGTACTTCTACTTTTACTCAAGTACTAGATCTGAGTACTTCTACTTTTACTACAATATCTGAGTACTTCTACCTTTACTCAAGTACAAGATCTGAGTACTTCTACTTTCACTCAAGTACAAGATCTGAGTACTTCTACTGTTACTCAAGTACTAGATCTGAGTACTTCTACTTTTACTCAAGTACTAGATCTGAGTACTTCTACTTTTACTCAAGTACTAGATCTGAGTACTTCTACTTTTACTACAATATCTGAGTACTTCTACTTTTACTCAAGTACAAGATCTGATTATTTCTACTTTTACTCAAGTACAAGATCTGAGTACTTCTACTTTTACTCCAAGATCTGAGTACTTCTACCTTTACTCAAGCACAAGACCTGAGTACTTCTACTTTTACTCAAGTACAAGATCTGAGTACTTCTACTTTTACTCAAGTACTAGATCTGAGTACTTCTACTTCTACTCAACTGCAAGACCTGAGTACTTCTACTTTTACTCAAGTACAAGATCTGAGTACTTCTACTGTTACTCAAGTACTAGATCTGAGTACTTCTACTTTTACTACAATATCTGAGTACTTCTACTTTTACTCAAGTACAAGATCTGATTATTTCTACTTTTACTCAAGTACAAGATCTGAGTACTTCTACTTTTACTCCAAGATCTGAGTACTTCTACCTTTACTCAAGCACAAGACCTGAGTACTTCTACTTTTACTCAAGTACAAGATCTGAGTACTTCTACTTTTACTCAAGTACTAGATCTGAGTACTTCTACTTCTACTCAACTGCAAGACCTGAGTACTTCTACTTTTACTCAAGTACAAGATCTGAGTACTTCTACTGTTACTCAAGTACAAGGTCTGAGTACTTCTACTTTTACTCAAGTACAAGATCTGAGTACTTCTACTGTTACTCAAGTACAAGGTCTGAGTACTTCTACTGTTACTCAAGTACTAGATCTGAGTACTTCTACTTTTACTAGATCTGAGTACTTCTACTTTTACTCAAGTACTAGATCTGAGTACTTCTACTTTTACTCAAGTACTAGATCTGAGCACTTCTACTTTTACTCAAGTACAATATCTGAGTACTTCTACTTTTACTCAAGTACTAGATCTGAGTACTTCTACTTTTACTCAAGTACTAGATCTGAGTACTTCTACTTTTACTACAATATCTGAGTACTTCTACCTTTACTCAAGTACAAGATCTGAGTACTTCTACTTTCACTCAAGTACAAGATCTGAGTACTTCTACTTTTACTCTTCTATTTCCAAAGTTCTGGAGAAAATAATTGATAGTCAACGGTCACATGATCTCAATCCGTATAATATGTGATCTCCGGTTCAATCTGGCTTCAGGCCTAATCTCTCCACAACAACGGCCCTACTTACATTTACGAATGACTTGTACTCTGCTGCAGATGGCCTCACAGGCGCCATTTTGATTGACTTGACAAAAGCCTTTGATCTCGTTGATCGATATCTGCTCTTGGATAAACTTCACGGCGTTGGCCTTTCTAATAATAGTGTTATGGTTGAACTCGTACCTTCGCAGTGGAAAGCAATGTGTGGTTGTTCATGGAAAACAGTCTGTTGATCCAACAAAAGGGTGTACCCCAAGCAGTGGCGGTTCTAGACCAGTTTGACTGGGGGGCCAGTTATTTTCTGAGGGGGGCCAGTTATTTTCTGAGGGGGGCCAGTTATTTTCTGGGGGGGGGCCAGTTATTTTCTGAGGGGGGCCAGTTATTTTCTGAGGGGGGCCAGTTATTTTCTGAGGGGGGCCAGTTATTTTCTGGGGGGGGGCCAGTTATTTTCTGAGGGGGGCCAGTTATTTTCTGAGGGGGGCCAGTTATTTTCTGAGGGGGGCCCAATAAATGCAGGACGAAAAAGAGAACTAGACCGTATGAAGTCATTGCGCATCAGAAAACAATGCAAATGGTATTTGTTTCACTGATTTATTTCAGACAGATCTTATAGTTGTTACGGTTAGCTTCAGCTTAAGTTATCGTGCAATGTTTGCACTAACACCATATTTATATAAAAACAAAGGCAATGAACAGTTACATCTCTACTTTACAGCTACAATTACACGGATACAACAGTTTAACTCACCTTCAAGTATCGTGGTCGTCTCTCGAAACGTAGGTTTCAGTCTTTCTCGGATGCAACAGCCTCTGAGGATCCGAGATGAAAAGTCTTTGTTTTTCGCACGCTTCAGCCGGACAGTGAAAGTGAGTGCACCGCTCTAATGGGTCCTGAGTGCACCGCTCTAATGGGTCCTGAGTAGAATGACGAATAACGTTAGTTCCGCCTATTCCGTCATTCAATAAATCGTGTAATAAATCATACATTTTTCATTTTTTTCACTTTTCATTTTTAGGGGGGCCACAAGGGGGTCAGAGGGCAGTGTTAGGGGGGCACTCCCCCCCCCCGCCCCCCCTAGAACCACCCCTGACCCCAAGGATCAACTCTGGGCCCACTTCTGTTCTCTATTTACATAAATGATTTGTCTTCTTGTCTCATTCATTGTTGTACTCACCTTTATGCTGATGACACCGTCATATCCACATCCAAATCAGATTTTTCACAAATTCAGATCTGTCTTCAATCGTATTTTAATATCTTACAGGACTGGCTATCACACAATAAACTACTGCTGAACAAAACTAAATCTTACACCATGGTCTTTGGTAGCAGGCAGAAGCTCAGATCCAAACCTAATGTAGTAATAACATGTAAGGATGGCACTTCTCTGCATGAAGTTGATAGCTTTACATTTCTTGGTGTGTGGCTAGACTCTGAACTTTCATTTAAACTACATATAAAGCATGTACTACAAAAAGTCCATGACGGAATCTGTGTCTTACATCGCTCTCGCAATTGTTTTACGCTCAGTGTCCGAAAGAGAATTGCTTCTCAACGTATTCTTCCGATTATGGACTGTTGTGATGTTGTCTACCAAAATGCACATAAATCAGATCTTGCTCCTCCACGCAACACAGCCTACAACAGACTATGCAGATGTGTTCTTGGTTGTCCTCTTCGTACACATCACTGCACGATGTATGACCAACTTAAAGGTGGGGTAAGTTTGAGAAACCGGCTCGAGATACACGTGTTGTTGTATTCCATTGGATGCTCTTAACGTCCGATAGCAATGAACATCTGAAGTGCTTTGAAGCCGTGGCGCTGTAGAAAGCTCGACCAATCAGCTGAGCCGGCTAAAGTAGCTGGACGGCCTACCTGCCTGTCAGCCTGCCATCGGGGCACGCACTGATCTCTGCCCTCATTGGTCATGTGCGCGTTCGTGTGTTGGGGGAGGGGCTCTGTGAGGAAGGGGCAGATTTCTTCCGGCTGTGTATTTTCAAATTCTAGCGCACTCGAACTGGTTTCTCTAAAATGACCTACCCCACCTTTAAATGGCCTTCTTTAAATGTAAGAAGACACACACATTGGCTTCAGCTGATATTTAAATGCATTTATCTGAACTACCCCCCTTAGTTAAAGCAGTATTTTGTACCCTACTCACCGAATCATCAAGTCAGACATTCTGTTCAGGTTTATTTCTCTGTCCTCTGCAAAACATGGATTGGCAGAAGAGCGTTCGCGTTCAAAGCCCCACTGACTGGAATATGACCTGCTGCCGTCAGATCTCTGGCACCACTGGGTTCGTTTAAACCACAGACTGCATTTATAAAGGTTTAAACATCTCACGTTCAGCTGCTCTGCACTTGGTGTTGATGAAACTGGTGTTAATGAAACTGGTGTTGATGACACTGATTTGCTCGACTGTCTCAAACTGTAATGATTGTGTGCGTTGCTTGAATTCCACGGAACAGACTGTACGTGGTTTGTCTTGTGTGTCATGTTCTGCATTTTGTCTTTTTGTGTCTGTGTGTAAGGTGTTGCTGTTGTCGGGACCCCCTTGGAAACGAGACGGTGCATCTCAAGGGGTTCATCCCAATCAATAAACATTTATACTTTTACTCAGTACAAGATCCGAGTACTTCTACTTTTACTGAAATACAAGATCCGAGTACTTCTACTTTTACTGAAGTACAAGATCGGAGTACTTCTACTTTTACTAAAGTAACATCTGAGTACTTCTACTTTTACTGAAGTACAAGATCTGAGTACTTCTACTTTTACTAAAGTAACATCTGAGTACTTCTACTTTTACTAAAGTAACATCTGAGTACTTCTACTTTTACTGAAGTACATCTGAGTACTTCTACTTTTACTGAAGTACAATATCTGAGTACTTCTACTTTTACTAAAGTAACATCTGAGTACTTCTACTTTTACTCAAGTGATATCTGAGTACTTCTGCCTCCTCTGACGGTCAGACACTCCTCCTCTGAAGACGGGTTTTTGTCCCTTTCAGCCACCGTAGTTCTTAGCTAGCTTTGATAAATGTGTGTTGACACAGAGATTATTTTATTAACATCTCATGGAGAAGGACCAGAGCGATGCTGCCTTCAGGGACCTCGGGAATACCGGGTAGAGCGTGCAGTTTCATATCCAGCTCTTAATTGGGTCAGCATTAGCCTAGTTTTCCTGCTCCATAACGTCTCAGAGGTTAATGTTCCTCGTACAGCTCTCTAGTACACACACATCAGATCCTCCAGATCCACAGGGTGCATATGTGGAGGTGAACCCGCCGAACGGCACGTCTTTTGGAAACCTCGCTGGTTTGGGCAAGATGTTCTGTGAGTTGGAAGAGCCGGTCCAACAATACGTTCAGGTTGTTTGTTGTGGAGATCAGAGCTTTCTAACTGGACAGACATTCACTCAGACGCACTTTGTTTGCAGCAGAATGCTAACTCGCAGCACCTGCTGCAGTCTGTTCCTCTGCTGACGAGTGTCTTTGAGATCTGGTGCTACGCTAAGCTACAATAGCGTCCTCGATCAATGGGAACTGAAGTTGCTTGATTGCAGATTTCTTACATATGGACGAAGCACAAGAACCAGACGCACTTTGTTTGCAGCAGAATGCTAA
>CM070484.1:46612110-46642110 GCA_036324585.1 Champsocephalus esox
ATCTAGTGTCTCTACTTTAAAGAGTCCTCTCCTGCTGGTGTTCAGGTGTATATCAGTATGTAGTGTCTCTACTTTAAAGAGTCCTCTCCTGCTGATGTTCAGGTGTATATCAGTATCTAGTGTCTCTACTTTAAAGAGTCCTCTCCTGCTGATGTTCAGGTGTATATCAGTATGTAGTGTCTCTACTTTAAAGAGTCCTCTCCTCTGATGTTCAGGTGTATATGAGTATGTAGTGTCTCTACTTTAAAGAGTCCTCTCCTGCTGGTGTTCAGGTGTATATCAGTATGTAGTGTCTCTACTTTAAAGAGTCCTCTCCTGCTGATGTTCAGGTGTATATCAGTATCTAGTGTCTCTACTTTAAAGAGTCCTCTCCTGCTGGTGTTCAGGTGTATATCAGTATGTAGTGTCTCTACTTTAAAGAGTCCTCTCCTGCTGATGTTCAGGTGTATATCAGTATCTAGTGTCTCTACTTTAAAGAGTCCTCTCCTGCTGGTGTTCAGGTGTATATCAGTATGTAGTGTCTCTACTTTAAAGAGTCCTCTCCTGCTGATGTTCAGGTGTATATCAGTATCTAGTGTCTCTACTTTAAAGAGTCCTCTCCTGCTGATGTTCAGGTGTATATCAGTATGTAGTGTGTCTACTTTAAAGAGTCCTCACTCAGACCTCCTGAGTCACATAAAGGCAGGGTTTGAAGTCTATTTTAACAACTCACGATTTTAGAATTTATGTGATTTTATTTTCTGTATAAGTTGTACTTTTAATTGAAGTTTTTGTGTATTTATAACTCTGTGTCTTTGTGTGTAGACGCTGTCGTTAAGGTCTCTCGGTAACCACGGTAAAGGCGCTATAAATAAAGCGTGTAATGAGTATGGTGGATGCGATGTGAGGACGAGCCCTAAAGGACACGAGGAGGAGACACAGGACCTTCCTCAGCTCAGAATACATCAGGCTGAAGGCCCGGCAGAGAGCCGGTCAGACTTCCTGCTGAGTCTCCTCAGCCAGATGTGATCCAGATGCCCCCCCCCCTTCAAAGAAACAATTAGGGACAATTATCTCAACATATAAATGAATTTCATCCATGATTAAAACGCCAGGTGGTTGTAATCTGGACGGCGGTCGCTGGGATGAAAGAAAACCTGCAGAGCTGTTTATTCAGGCACTTTAAACCCGGGCAAGAAGCCCCCCCCCCAAACAAAACCACCAACACAAAGTCCCTTAATACCAGTTTAATGAAGGCCATTGGTTTTAATGGAGCCTCGTTCAGACGGCAGTAATTAAAGCGGCTGCTTGTTGAGGCACTGAGCTGCAGACTGCAAACACACAGCATGAGGACAGGGGGGGTTCAAGAGCTACAGCACAGATTAACACCAGGTTCAGAGACAGGTGCTCGGGATGTTATCAGGTGTAATGGAGTTTGATTGGCCGACGCAGAGAGGAGGGGCAGGTGTGTGAAAGTACAGGTATTTGAGTTCAACATGTAAGAAGTAGAAAGTACAGGTATTTGAGTTCAACATGTAAGAAGTAGAAAGTACAGGTATTTGAGTTCAACATGTAAGAAGTAGAAAGTACAGGTATTTGTGTTCAACATGTGAGAAGTTAAAAGTAAAGGTATTTGAGTTCAACATGTAAGAAGTAAAAAGTACAGGTATTTGAGTTCAACATGTGAGAAGTAGAAAGTACAGGTATTTGAGTTCAACATGTAAGAAGTAGAAAGTACAGGTATTTGAGTTCAACATGTAAGAAGTAGAAAGTAAAGGTATTTGAGTTCAACATGTAAGAAGTAGAAAGTACAGGTATTTGAGTTCAACATGTAAGAAGTAGAAAGTACAGGTATTTGAGTTCAACATGTAAGAAGTAGAAAGTACAGGTATTTGAGTTCAACATGTAAGAATTAGAATGTACAGGTATTTGTGTTCAACATGTAAGAAGTAGAAAGTACAGGTATTTGGGTTCAACATGTAAGAAGTAGAAAGTACAGGTATTTGAGTTCAACATGTAAGAAGTAGAAAGTACAGGTATTTGTGTTCAACGTGTAAGAAGTAGAAAGTACAGGTGTTTGAGTTCAACATGTAAGAAGTAGAAAGTACAGGTATTTGAGTTCAACATGAGAGAAGTAGAAAGTACAGGTATTTATGTTCAACATGTATGAAGTAGAAAGTACAGTTATTTGAGTTCAACATGTAAAAAGTAGAAAGTACAGGTATTTGAGTTCAACATGAGAGAAGTAGAAAGTACAGGTATTTGAGTTCAACATGTAAGAAGTAGAAAGTACAGGTATTTGTGTTCAACATGTAAGAAGTAGAAAGTACAGGTATTTGAGTTCAACATGTAAGAAGTAGAAAGTACAGGTATTTGTGTTCAACGTGTAAGAAGTAGAAAGTACAGGTGTTTGAGTTCAACATGTAAGAAGTAGAAAGTACAGGTATTTGGGTTCAACATGTAAGAAGTAGAAAGTAGAGGTATTTATGTTCAACATGTAAGAAGTAGAAAGTACAGGTATTTGAGTTCAACATGTAAAAAGTAGAAAGTACAGGTATTTGAGTTCAACATGAGAGAAGTAGAAAGTACAGGTATTTGAGTTCAACATGTAAGAAGTAGAAAGTACAGGTATTTGTGTTCAACATGTAAGAAGTAGAAAGTACAGGTATTTGTGTTCAACATGTAAGAAGTAGAAAGTACACTTATTTGGGGTCAACATGTAAGAAGTAGAAAGTACACTTATTTGGGGTCAACATGTAAGAAGTAGAAAGTACAGGTATTTGAGTTCAACATGTAAGAAGTAGAAAGTACAGGTATTTGGGTTCAACATGTAAGAAGTAGAAAGTACAGGTATTTGTGTTCAACATGTAAGAAGTATAAAGCGCGCGCGAGTGTGGGGGGGGTGCGGGAGTGTGGGGGTGGGGAGGGTGCGTGCGGGGCGCGAGTGCGAGCGCGCGGTGGGGGGGGAGAGGGGGAGGGGGGCGAGAGTGGGCGTGAGTGCGGCGGCGAGGGGGTGAGGGGGGTGGGGCGGTGGAGCGTGCGTGGGGGGCGGGGGGAGGGGGGGAGGGGGTGTGGAGTGAGAGCGCGGGGGAGCGCGAGGCGGGGGGGTGGGGAGCGAGCGGGGGAGAGTGGGGTGTGCGCGGGGGGGCGGGGGTGAGCGGGGGGGAGGGGAGTGGGGCGGGGGGCGGGGGGGTGTGGGAGGTGGGGGTGCGGGGAGGCGTGGGGGCGGGGGCGTGGAGTGGAGTGGTGGGGGGGAGTGAGGACGGGGGGGAGCGGGGGGGGCGGGGGTGGGGCGAGGGGGGAGCGGGGGGAGGGTGGGGGTGGGCGGGCGGGAGGGGGGCGAGGGGGGCTGGGGGGGGCGGGGGAGCGTGGGGGGGGGGTGAGCGGGTGCGGGTGCGTGGGGGGGAGCGGGGGCGGGGGGGAGTGAGGAGAGAGAGTGAGAGGGGGGAGTGGTGAGCGGGGAGTGGGGGGGGAGGGGGGAGTGGGGGCGAGTGCGGGGGGTGGGGGCGCGGGGGCGAGCGTGAGCGGGGGGTGTGAGCTGTGGGGAGTGTGAGCGGGGGGTGGGGGGGAAGTTTTGGGTCAAAATGTGAGAAGTAAAAAGTACAGGTATTTGAGTTCAACATGTAAGAAAGTAGAAAGTACAGGTATTTGTGTTCAACATGTAAGAAGTAGAAAGTACAGGTATTTGGGTTCAACATGTAAAAAGTAGAAAGTACAGGTATTTGAGTTCAACATGTAGAGAAGTAGAAAGTACAGGTATTTGAGTTCAACATGTAAGAAGTAGAAAGTACAGGTATTTGTGTTCAACATGTAAGAAGTAGAAAGTACAGGTATTTGAGTTCAACATGTAAGAAGTAGAAAGTACAGGTATTTGAGTTCAACATGTAAGAAGTAGAAAGTACAGGTATTTGTGTTCAACATGTAAGAAGTAGAAAGTACAGGTATTTGAGTTCAACATGTAAGAAGTAGAATGTACAGGTATTTGTGTTCAACATGTAAGAAGTAGAAAGTACAGGTATTTGGGTTCAACATGTAAGAAGTAGAAAGTACAGGTATTTGAGTTCAACATGTAAGAAGTAGAAAGTACAGGTATTTGTGTTCAACGTGTAAGAAGTAGAAAGTACAGGTGTTTGAGTTCAACATGTAAGAAGTAGAAAGTACAGGTATTTGAGTTCAACATGAGAGAAGTAGAAAGTACAGGTATTTGATGTTCAACATGTATGAAGTAGAAAGTACAGTTATTTGAGTTCAACATGTAAAAAGTAGAAAGTACAGGTATTTGAGTTCAACATGAGAGAAGTAGAAAGTACAGTTATTTGAGTTCAACATGTAAGAAGTAGAAAGTACAGGTATTTGTGTTCAACATGTAAGAAGTAGAAAGTACAGGTATTTGTGTTCAACATGTAAGAAGTAGAAAGTACAGGTATTTGAGTTCAACATGTAAGAAGTAGAAAGTACAGGTATTTGTGTTCAACATGTAAGAAGTAGAAAGTACAGGTGTTTGAGTTCAACATGTAAGAAGTAGAAAGTACAGGTATTTGGGTTCAACATGTAAGAAGTAGAAAGTAGAGGTATTTATGTTCAACATGTAAGAAGTAGAAAGTACAGGTATTTGAGTTCAACATGTAAGAAGTAGAAAGTACAGGTATTTGAGTTCAACATGAGAGAAGTAGAAAGTACAGGTATTTGAGTTCAACATGTAAGAAGTAGAAAGTACAGGTATTTGTGTTCAACATGTAAGAAGTAGAAAGTACAGGTATTTGTGTTCAACATGTAAGAAGTAGAAAGTACACTTATTTGGGTTCAACATGTAAGAAGTAGAAAGTACAGTATTTGGGGTTCAACATGTAAGAAGTAGAAAGTACAGGTATTTGAGTTCAACATGTAAGAAGTAGAAAGTACAGGGTATTTGGGTTCAACATGTAAGAAGTAGAAAGTACAGGTATTTGTGTTCAACATGTAAGAAGTATAAAGTACAGGTATTTGGGTTCAACATGTGAGAAGTAGAAAGTACAGGTATTTGAGTTCAACATGTAAGAAGTAGAAAGTACAGGTATTTGTGTTCAACATGTAAGAAGTAGAAAGTACAGGTATTTGGGTTCAACATGTAAGAAGTAGAAAGTACAGGTATTTGAGTTCAACATGAGAGAAGTAGAAAGTACAGGTATTTGAGTTCAACATGTAAGAGAAGTAGAAAGTACAGGTATTTGTGTTCAACATGTAAGAAGTAGAAAGTACAGGTATTTGAGTTCAACATGTAAGAAGTAGAAAGTACAGGTATTTGAGTTCAACATGTAAGAAGTAGAAAGTACAGGTATTTGTGTTCAACATGTAAGAAGTAGAAAGTACAAGTATTTGGGTTCAAACATGTGAGAAGTAGAAAGTACAGGTATTTGGGTTCAACATGTAAGAAGTAGAAAGTACACGTATTTGGGGTTCAACATGTAAGAAGTAGAAAGTACAGGTATTTGTGTTCAACATGTAAGAAGTAGAAAGTACAGGTATTGGAGTTCAACATGTAAAGAAGTAGAAAGTACAGGTATTTGAGTTCAACATGTAAGAAGTAGAAAGTACAGGTATTTGGGTTCAACATGTGAGAAGTAGAAAGTACAGGTATTTGGGTTCAACATGTAAGAAGTAGAAAGTACAGGTATTTTAGTTCAACATGTAAGAAGTAGAAAGTACAGGTATTTGAGTTCAACATGAGATAAGTAGAAAGTACAGGTATTTGGGTTCAACATGTAAGAAGTAGAAAGTACAGGTCTTTGAGTTCAACATGTAAGAAGTAGAAAGTACAGGTATTTGAGTTCAACATGTAAGAAGTAAAAAGTACAGGTATTTGTGTTCAACATTTTGAGAAGTAGAAAGTACAGGTATTTGTGTTCAACATGTAAGAAGTAGAAAGTACAGGTATTTTAGTTCAACATGTAAGAAGTAGAAAGTACAGGTATTTGAGTTCAACATGTAGAGAAGTAGAAAGTACAGGTATTTGGGTTCAACATGTAAGAAGTAGAAAGTACAGGTCTTTGAGTTCAACATGTAAGAAGTAGAAAGTACAGGTATTTGAGTTCAACATGTAAGAAGTAGAAAGTACAGGTATTTGTGTTCAACATGTAAGAAGTAGAAAGTACAGGTATTTGAGTTCAACATGTAAGAAGTAGAAAGTACAGGTATTTGAGTTCAACATGTAAGAAGTAGAAAGTACAGGTATTTGTGTTCAACATGTAAGAAGTAGAAAGTACAGGTATTTGGGTTCAACATGTGAGAAGTAGAAAGTACAGGTATTTGGGTTCAACATGTAAGAAGTAGAAAGTACAGGTATTTGAGTTCAACATGTAAGAAGTAGAAAGTACACGTATTTGGGGTTCAACATGTAAGAAGTAGAAAGTACAGGTATTTGTGTTCAACATGTAAGAAGTAGAAAGTACAGGTATTGGAGTTCAACATGTAAAGAAGTAGAAAGTACAGGTATTTGAGTTCAACATGTAAGAAGTAGAAAGTACAGGTATTTATGTTCAACATGTAAGAAGTAGAAAGTACAGGTATTTGAGTTCAACATGTAAGAAGTAGAAAGTACAGGTATTTGAGTTCAACATGAGAGAAGTAGAAAGTACAGGTATTTGAGTTCAACATGTAGGAAGTAGAAAGTACAGGTATTTGTGTTCAACATGTAAGAAGTAGAAAGTACAGGTATTTGTGTTCAACATGTAAGAAGTAGAAAGTACAAGTATTTGGGTTCAACATGTGAGAAGTAGAAAGTACAGGTATTTGGGTTCAACATGTGAGAAGTAGAAAGTACAGGTATTTGGGTTCAACATGTAAGAAGTAGAAAGTACAGGTATTTTAGTTCAACATGTAAGAAGTAGAAAGTACAGGTATTTGAGTTCAACATGAGATAAGTAGAAAGTACAGGTATTTGGGTTCAACATGTAAGAAGTAGAAAGTACAGGTCTTT
The DNA here is from genome assembly GCA_036324585.1 of Champsocephalus esox. Classification (NCBI taxonomy): domain Eukaryota; kingdom Metazoa; phylum Chordata; class Actinopteri; order Perciformes; family Channichthyidae; genus Champsocephalus; species Champsocephalus esox. The sequence goes on from CM070484.1 coordinate 46,619,045, forward strand.
GAGTTCAACATGTAAGAAGTAGAAAGTACAGGTATTTGAGTTCAACATGTAAGAAGTAGAAAGTACAGGTATTTGTGTTCAACATTTTGAGAAGTAGAAAGTACAGGTATTTGTGTTCAACATGTAAGAAGTAGAAAGTACAGGTATTTTAGTTCAACATGTAAGAAGTAGAAAGTACAGGTATTTGAGTTCAACATGAGATAAGTAGAAAGTACAGGTATTTGGGTTCAACATGTAAGAAGTAGAAAGTACAGGTCTTTGAGTTCAACATGTAAGAAGTAGAAAGTACAGGTATTTGTGTTCAACATGTAAGGAGTAGAAAGTACAGGTATTTGAGTTCAACATGTAAGAAGTAGAAAGTACAGGTATTTGAGTTCAACATGTAAGAAGTAAAAAGTACAGGTATTTGTGTTCAACTTTTGAGAAGTAGAAAGTACAGGTATTTGTGTTCAACATGTAAGAAGTAGAAAGTACAGGTGTTTGAGTTCAACATGTAATAAGTAGAAAGTACAGGTATTTGAGTTCAACATGTAAGAAGTAGAAAGTACAGGTATTTGTGTTCAACATGTAAGAAGTAGAAAGTACAGGTATTTGAGTTCAACATGTAAGAAGTAGAAAGTACAGGTATTTGAGTTCAACATGTAAGAAGTAGAAAGTACAGGTATTTGGGTTCAACATGTAAGAAGTAGAAAGTACAGATATTTGAGTTCAACATGTAAGAAGTAGAAAGTACAGGTATTTGCGTTCAACATGTAAGAAGTAGAAAGTACAGGTATTTGAGTTCAACAAGTAAGAAGTAGAAAGTACAGGTATTTGTGTTCAACATGTAAGAAGTAGAAAGTACAGGTATTTGAGTTCAACATGTAAGAAGTAGAAAGTACAGGTATTTGTGTTCAACATGTAAGAAGTAGAAAGTACAGGTATTTGAGTTCAACATGTAAGAAGTAGAAAGTACAGGTATTTGTGTTCAACATGTAAGAAGTAGAAAGTACAGGTATTTGAGTTCAACATGTAAGAAGTAGAAAGTACAGGTATTTGAGTTCAACATGTAAGAAGTAGAAAGTACAGGTATTTGTGTTCAACATGTGAGAAGTAGAAAGTACAGGTATTTGAGTTCAACATGTAGGAAGTAGAAAGTACAGGTATTTGTGTTCAACATGTGAGAAGTAGAAAGTACAGGTATTTGAGTTCAACATGTAAGAAGTAGAAAGTACAGGTATTTGGTTCAACATGTAAGAAGTAGAGAGTACAGGTATTTGTGTTCAACATGTAAGAAGTAGAAAGTACAGGTATTTGGGTTCAACATGTAAGAAGTAGAAAGTACAGGTATTTGGGTTCAACATGTAAGAAGTAGAAAGTACAGGTATTTATGTTCAACATGTAAGAAGTAGAAAGTACAGGTATTTGTGTTCAACATGTAAGAAGTAGAAAGTACAGGTATTTGAGTTCAACATGTAAGAAGTAGAAAGTACAGGTATTTGTGTTCAACATGTAAGAAGTAGAAAGTACAGGTATTTGGGTTCAACATGTAAGAAGTAGAAAGTACAGGTATTTGTGTTCAACATGTGAGAAGTAGAAAGTACAGGTATTTGGGTTCAACATGTAAAGAAGTAGAAAGTACAGGTATTTGATTTCAACATGTAAGAAGTAGAAAGTACAGGTATTTGAGTTCAACATGTAAGAAGTAGAAAGTACAGGTATTTTAGTTCAACATGTAAGAAGTAGAAAGTACAGGTATTTGTGTTCAACATGTAAGAAGTAGAAAGTACAGGTATTTGAGTTCAACATGTAAGAAGTAGAAAGTACAGGTATTTGTGTTCAACATGTAAGAAGTAGAAAGTACAGGTATTTGGGTTCAACATGTAAGAAGTAGAAAGTACAGGTATTTGACTTCAACATGTAAGAAGTAGAAAGTACAGGTATTTGTGTTCAACATGTAAGAAGTAGAAAGTACAGGTATTTGGGTTCAACATGTAAGAAGTAGAAAGTACAGGTATTTGGGTTCAACATGTAAGAAGTAGAAAGTACAGGTATTTGGGTTCAACATGTAAGAAGTAGAAAGTACAGGTATTTATGTTCAACATGTAAGAAGTAGAAAGTACAGGTATTTGGGTTCAACATGTAAGAAGTAGAAAGTACAGGTATTTGGGTTCAACATGTGAGAAATAGAAAGTACAGGTATTTGAGTTCAACATGTAAGAAGTAGAAAGTACAGGTATTTGTGTTCAACATGTAAGAAGTAGAAAGTACAGGTATTTGGGTTCAACATGTAAGAAGTAGAAAGTACAGGTATTTGAGTTCAACATGTAAGAAGTAGAAAGTACAGGTATTTGAGTTCAACATGAGAGAAATAGAAAGTACAGGTATTTGAGTTCAACATGAGAGAAGTAGAAAGTACAGGTATTTGAGTTCAACATGAGAGAAGTAGAAAGTACAGGTATTTGAGTTCAACATGAGAGAAGTAGAAAGTACAGGTATTTGAGTTCAACATGTAAGAAGTAGAAAGTACAGGTATTTGTGTTCAACATGTAAGAAGTAGAAAGTACAGGTATTTGGGTTCAACATGTAAGAAGTAGAAAGTACAGGTATTTGAGTTCAACATGTAAGAAGTAGAAAGTACAGGTATTTGAGTTCAACATGTGAGAAGTAGAAAGTACAGGTATTTGAGTTCAACATGAGAGAAATAGAAAGTACAGGTATTTGAGTTCAACATGAGAGAAGTAGAAAGTACAGGTATTTGAGTTCAACATGAGAGAAGTAGAAAGTACAGGTATTTGAGTTCAACATGAGAGAAGTAGAAAGTACAGGTATTTGAGTTCAACATGAGAGAAGTAGAAAGTACAGGTATTTGAGTTCAACATGTGAGAAGTAGAAAGTACAGGTATTTGAGTTCAACATGTGAGAAGTAGAAAGTACAGGTATTTGAGTTCAACATGAGAGAAGTAGAAAGTACAGGTATTTGAGTTCAACATGTGAGAAGTAGAAAGTACAGGTATTTGAGTTCAACATGAGAGAAATAGAAAGTACAGGTATTTGAGTTCAACATGAGAGAAGTAGAAAGTACAGGTATTTGAGTTCAACATGAGAGAAGTAGAAAGTACAGGTATTTGAGTTCAACATGAGAGAAATAGAAAGTACAGGTATTTGAGTTCAACATGAGAGAAGTAGAAAGTACAGGTATTTGAGTTCAACATGAGAGAAGTAGAAAGTACAGGTATTTGAGTTCAACATGTGAGAAGTAGAAAGTACAGGTATTTGAGTTCAACATGTAAGAAGTAGAAAGTACAGGTATTTGAGTTCAACATGTGAGAAGTAGAAAGTACAGGTATTTGAGTTCAACATGAGAGAAGTAGAAAGTACAGGTATTTGAGTTCAACATGTGAGAAGTAGAAAGTACAGGTATTTGAGTTCAACATGAGAGAAGTAGAAAGTACAGGTATTTGAGTTCAACATGAGAGAAGTAGAAAGTAAAAAGTGGTCAGAAAGATAAGTAGTGGAGTAAAGTACTGAGACCAGAAACATGTACTTAAGTACAGTAACAAAGTATTTGTACCCCCCCCCCTGCTCTCCTCTCTCAGACCTCCTCAGCGTCTCATTTGGAGGAAATCACCCGAGCGTTTTGATCAGATCTGGTTTCAATGCAGCCTTTATCCAATCGGCATCTCTCCTGCAGGCCCAGTGAATCTGTGCCCCCCCCCTCTGCCCCCCCCCTCTGCGTGTTTCCTGATTGCTTCCACACACCGTCCAGCTGGAGACCGTACACATAAACTCCATGTTTAAAAATGGCCAGATTAGCCCTTTTTTAAATGGCTTTCTTTTCATGTTTCTGTGTGTGTGTGTGTGTGTGTGTGTGTGTGTGCATGTGAAAGTGTGTTTGTGTGTGTGTGTGTGCAGCAGGGAAACACTAATTGGCCACAGAGCGACAGAATAAGACCTGTCGCTGCCAGATGTTTCTGTGGAAGGCATTAGCGTTAGCGTTGGTGTTGCTCCAGGTTAGCGGCGAGGTGTCGTTGGCTACACGTCATCAGAGCCCCCCCCCTTCCTGCCCCTGCAGGACACCTGGCTGCAGCTGTGCAACACCTGCATGCTGCATTTGTCCCGATGTGTCGCACGTTGAATCAGAGCGTGCAGAATCACAGGTCCAAGGGTTTTAGTGTCACAGCAGCTAATTCACTCCTCACCCCTTCAGAGACCCTCCTCACATCCACACAGGGCTCTGACAGGCTGTGGCTGTTGTTATGTATTCATTATGTCACAGGAACACTAATCACGTGCACACCAATCAGCCTTTCTCTGCATGTGCCAGTTAGCCAAAACACACATTTCATTTCAAACGACTACAATGTAAACTAATACATTCAGAACTATGAAACCCGGGGAGGTGTTGAGGACCCTCGCTGCAGCCCCCCTAACTCAGGACCTGATCTGGGACATGTGATGATTTCAGAGGATATCTGAGGACCGGAAGACGTCTCCAGCGGTCTCTTATGTCTCTAAGACGCTTTGTGAGACCCCCCCCCTCTCAGTGACCTCCATCAGAGGCTTAATTACAGTAAGCTGGGTTTAATAAGCCGGATCAGAGGCAGAGAGGCGTTCAGGGACTCTCTCTCTCTCTCTCTCTCTCTCTCTCTCTCTCTCTCTCTCTCTCTCTCTCTCTCTCTCTCTCCTGATGAGGGGCTCTCGAGCAAGGCATTAACCATGCAGCATCAACACACACACACACACACACACACACACACACACACACACCCACCATGTATACATCACTTCAGGGGACATTACATTTACTTACATGCATTTCCTGGAGACTTGTCCTAACCCTAACCAAGTGTTCACCCTAAAATTAATGACTCCCTTATGGGGACCTCCAATATGTCCCCATAAGGGAGGCGAGTCCCCACACGTGACTATGTAAACAGATTTAGGTCCCCACAAGTATAGTAATGCTAGACCACACACACACACACACACACACACACACGTCATGTGGCACAGTTTAAATGTAAGGACTGTATGGAAGAGGACGAGGGCCACATGTACAGAGATCGAAAGTGAGTGTTTTTTTGCTTTTGTTTGGAATAAAAAGTCAGAATTCTCACTTTTCTTTAAGAATCTGAAGAAAAGTTCTGAATTTTCTTCTGAAATGATTTTCTTCTTCTTTCCGTGAGGCTTCCAGACGCTGAGCTGCAGAGGCATTACACCATCTGATTATGTGAGAATATGAAAGCCGTCAGACTGAGGACACGGGGAGAGAGACACACCAGAGCTGGGACTGTCATACCGAGGAGGATCCTCTCCAGGACGGACAGACTGCAATAGATGCCGTGTGTAAATTGAAAAGATAATACATTTGCAACATAGGTAGTCCAGATGTTTGGAATGCATGTGTGTATAACAGGAAGATGAATCCACGAGGATATCCATCAGGACCGATGATCCAGGACCACAGCCACGACTCAAGATCCAGGGCTCAGGACTCAGGATCATCCATGACTCCGGATCCCAGCGTATAGAGACACCAGAAAGAAAGACATGTGGGGAAGCTGGGTTAATGTCCCCATGAGAGGACACAGGTACAGACAGAGAGAAGGGCGAAGTGAGATGTCCCCAGGAGAGGACACAGGTACAGACAGAGAGAAGGAAGAAGTGAGATGTCCCCAGGAGAGGACACAGGTACAGACAGAGAGAAGGAAGAAGTGAGATGTCCCCATGAGAGGACACAGGTACAGACAGAGAGAAGGAAGAAGTGAGATGTCCCCAGGAGAGGACACAGGTACAGACAGAGAGAAGGACGAAGTGAGATGTCCCCAGGAGAGGACACAGGTACAGACAGAGAGGAGGAATAAGTAAGATGTCCCCATGAGAGGACACAGGTACAGACAGAGAGAAGGAAGAAGTGAGATGTCCCCATGAGAGGACACAGGGACAGACAGAGAGAAGGAAGAAGTGAGATGTCCCCATGAGAGGACACAGGGACAGACAGAGAGAAGGAAGAAGTGAGATGTCCCCATGAGAGGACACAGGGACAGACAGAGAGAAGGAAGAAGTGAGATGTCCCCATGAGAGGACACAGGTACAGACAGAGAGAAGGAAGAAGTGAGATGTCCCCCGACAGACTAAGCCTATATCAGCAAAACTAGGGGCTGAATCTAATCAGCCCTAACTATAAGCTTTATCAAAAAGGAAGGTCTTAAGCGCACTCTTAAAAACGGATAGGGTGTCTGCCGCCCGAACACAAACTGGAAGCTGATTCCACAAATGTGGAGCTTGGTAAGAAAAGGCTCTGGCTCCCATTGTACTTTCAGAGACTCTAGGAACAACCAACAACCCTGCATTCTTGGAACGCAATGCCCTAGTAGGCCAGTAGGGTATAATGAGTTCTTTAAGGTAAGATGGCGCCTGCCCATTAAAGGCTTTGTAGGCGAGGAGAAGAATTTTAAATTCTATCCTGTGTTCTATAGGGAGCCAGTGTAAGGCAGCCAGAACAGGAGTAATGTGGTCCCTTCTCCTAACTCTGGTTAGTACACGAGCCGCAGCATTTTGAATCAGCTGAAGCCACTTGACTGACTTCTTGGTACTCCCTGATAGTAAAGAGTTACAATAATCCAGCCTAGAAGTAACAAATGCATGGACTAGTTTCTCTGCATCGCTTTGAGGCAAGATATGCCTGATCTCTGCAATGTTACGTAGATGGAAGTAGGCAGTCCTTGAAATTGATTTTATGTGGGCGTTAAAGGATAAATCCTGATCAAATATAACACCAAGATTCCTTACAGTCTCACTGGAGGCCAAATTAATGCCTTCCATAGTTAGTATATCTTTAGATCATTTGTTTCGTAGATTCTTCGGGCCAAGTACAATAACTTCAGTTTTGGTCGTGTTTAGCATCAAAAAGTTTAAGGTCATCCACGTTTTTAAGTCCTTAAGGCAGTCTTGAATTTTATTTAGATGATTAATTTCATCAGGCTTGATTGATAAATATAGTTGAGTATCATCCGCATAACAATGAAAGTTTACAGAATGATTCCTTATAATATTGCCTAACGGAAGCATATATAATGTGAACAAAATAGGTCCGAGCACTGAGCCCTGTGGCACTCCACGGCTAACTTTGGTTTGCGTGGAAGATTCATCGTTGACACGTACAAACTGAGAGCGTTCAGATAGATAGGACCTAAACCAGCCTAAAGCAGTTCCCTGTATGCCAACTAAGTGCTCTAGTCTTTGCAATAGGATATCATGGTCGATAGTATCAAATGCAGCACTGAGATCGAGCAAAACAAGAATAGAGACAAGTCCCTTGTCTGAGGCTATTAGAATATCATTTGTGACTTTAACCAGAGCTGTCTCTGTGCGATGATGTGTTCTAAAGCCAGACTGAAAATCTTCAAATAAATCATTGTTTTTTACGATTCCGGGAGCTGTTGATAACACTATACTGGTCAAAGGCAAGAGGTCATTAATTTTGTTTCTAAGAGTAACAATTTTATGGTTAAAACAGCACATAAAATCATTGCTACTGAGTGCTGTGGGAATAGAAGGCTCCATGGAGCTGTGGCTCTCTGTCAGCCTGGCTACAGTGCTGAAAAGAAATCTTGCATTATTCTTATTCTCATCTATTAATGAAGAGTAGTATGCTGCTCTCGCTTTACGCAGTGCTTTCTTATATTCATTGAGAGTAATATGCCAAATTAAACAAGATTCTTCAAGTTTAGTGGAACGCCATATCCTCTCAAGTTGTCTAGACTTTTGCTTTATTTTGCGGGTTTCGGCATTATGCCATGGAGCTAATCTATGTTGCTTTATTTTCTTCTTTTTCAAAGGAGCAACAGAGTCTCATTTTATTCGCAGCGCATCTGTAGCACTATCAACAACATGATCACTTTGGGGTGGTGTACATTTTGTATACATTTCCTCCCCTACATGCAGACATGCTATCAAGTTAAGTGTTGGTGGAATCTCTTCCTTAAATGTGGCTATAGCACTAACAGATAGGTTGTATTTTTATCATCGTCAACATGAATATTAAAGTCTGAGGTCAGATCCTCAGACCCTCAGACCCTCAGACCCTCAGATCCTCAGACCCTCAGACCCTCAGACCCTCAGACCCTCAGACCCTCACACCCTCAGATCCTCAGAGGAGTGAAACGCCACATCACTCTGACACCCTTCACCCTCTGCCTGCAACCAGCAGATCCTTCAGAGATGTGACGAGGCGTTCAGGGAACCCAGTGAAACACAGAGTCTCTGATCCCGTCACACGTCTCAGACTCTGGAGTTCAAAGCTCCATCCCCCCGTCACATGACATCTTCTCCCTCGCTCCGTGGTTCAGGAACAGGTATTTATCTTCTCTCAGCATCACACACACACACACACTGCTCATGATTCCTTCAGTCTATACAGAGTCAGGCTGAACACCTTCATCTCTGAGGGGTTCTCTTCTCAGTTGAGCTGTCTGTGGCTCTTTGCTGCTGTGACAACGTACATTTACGCTCTGTAGGACGAATACAGATTCTCGTTCTGATTCTGACTCTGATGATGACTCTGGTTCTGATTCTGATTCTGACTCTGATTCTGACTCTGGTTCTGATTATGACTCTGGTTCTGACTCTGACTCTGGTTCTGACTCTGACTCTGATTCTGACTCTGGTTCTGATTATGACTCTGGTTCTGATTCTGACTCTGGTTCTGAGTCTGATTCTGATTCTGACTTTGGTTCTGATTCTGACTCTGGTTCTGAGTCTGATTCTGATTCTGACTGTGACTCTGGTTCTGATTCTGACTCTGGTTCTGACTCTGATTCTGATTCTGACTCTGATTCGGACTCTGATTCTGATTCTGACTCTGGTTCTGACTCTGATTCTGACTCTGGTTCTGACTCTGATTCTGACTCTGGTTCTGATTCTGACTCTGGTTCTGACTCTGATTCTGACTCTGATTCTGACTCTGGTTCTGATTATGACTCTGGTTCTGATTCTGACTCTGGTTCTGAGTCTGATTCTGATTCTGACTTTGGTTCTGATTCTGACTCTGGTTCTGAGTCTGATTCTGATTCTGACTCTGACTCTGGTTCTGATTCTGACTCTGGTTCTGACTCTGATTCTGATTCTGACTCTGATTCGGACTCTGATTCTGATTCTGACTCTGGTTCTGACTCTGATTCTGACTCTGGTTCTGATTCTGACTCTGGTTCTGACTCTGATTCTGACTCTTACTCTGATTCTGGTTCTGACTCTGGTTCTGATTCTGACTCTGGTTCTGACTCTGATTCTGACTCTGATTCTGACTCTGACTCTTGTTCTGACTCTGACTCTGACTCTGATTCTGACTCTGATTCTGACTCTGGTTTTGACTCTGATTCTGACTCTGGTTCTGACTCTGATTATGACTCTGGTTCTGACTCTGATTCTGACTCTGACTCTGATTCTGACTCTGATTCTGACTCTGATTTTGACTCTGATTCTGATTCTGACTCTGACTCTTGTTCTGACTCTGATTCTGACTCTGATTCTGACTCTGATTCTGACTCTGACTCTGATTCTGACTCTGATTCTGACTCTGACTCTGGTTCTGATTCTGATTCTGGTTCTGATTCTGACTCTGACTCTGGTTCTGACTCTGATTCTGATTCTGACTCTGATTCTGACTCTGGTTCTGATTATGACTCTGGTTCTGACTCTGATTCTGATTATGACTCTGACTCCGACTCTGGTTCTGACTCTGATTCTGACTCTGATTCTGGTTCTGACTCTAATTCTAACTCTGACTCTGATTCGGACTCTGATTCTGGTTTTGACTCTGATTCTGATTCTGACTCTGGTTCTGACTCTGATTCTGACTCTGATTCTGACTCTGACTCTTGTTCTGACTCTGACTCTGGTTTCTGACTCTGATTCTGATTCTGACTCTGGTTCTGACTCTGATTCTGACTCTGGTTCTGATTCTGACTCTGTTCTGACTCTGATTCTGATTCTGACTCTGATTCTGACTCTGACTCTGGTTCTGACTCTGATTCTGATTCTGACTCCGATTCTGACTCTGGTTCTGATTATGACTCTGGTTCTGACTCTGATTCTGATTCTGATTATGACTCTGACTCCGACTCTGGTTCTGACTCTGATTCTGACTCTGATTCTGGTTCTGACTCTGATTCTGACTCTGACTCTGGTTCTGACTCTGATTCTGACTCTTACTCTGATTCTGGTTCTGATTCTGATTCAGACTCTGGTTTTGACTCTGATTCTGGTTCTGATTCTGACTCTGGTGTACATTTTGTATACGTTTCCTCCCCTACATGCAGACATGCTATCAAGTTAAGTGTTGGTGGAATCTCTTCCTTAAATGTGGCTATAGCACTAACAGATAGGTTTCTGCTGCAAGAGCTTTTGACTAATGCTTTGCAGTCTCGTAACAGTACTTCAAAAGTTTCTAAGAAATGGTCGGATAAAGCAGGATTATGCGGTTCGACTAATAGTTGCTCAATTTCAATACCATAAGTCAGAACAAGGTCGAGAGTGTGATTATAGCAGTGGGTTGGTTTATTTACACTCTGACAGAAACCAACACAATCTAATATAGAGTTAAATGCAACAGTAAGGCTATTTTTATCATCGTCAACATGAATATTAAAGTCTGAGGTCAGATCCTCAGACCCTCAGACCCTCAGATCCTCAGACCCTCAGACCCTCAGACCCTCAGACCCTCAGACCCTCACACCCTCAGATCCTCAGAGGAGTGAAACGCCACATCACTCTGACACCCTTCACCCTCTGCCTGCAACCAGCAGATCCTTCAGAGATGTGACGAGGCGTTCAGGGAACCCAGTGAAACACAGAGTCTCTGATCCCGTCACACGTCTCAGACTCTGGAGTTCAAAGCTCCATCCCCCCGTCACATGACATCTTCTCCCTCGCTCCGTGGTTCAGGAACAGGTATTTATCTTCTCTCAGCATCACACACACACACACACTGCTCATGATTCCTTCAGTCTATACAGAGTCAGACTGAACACCTTCATCTCTGAGGGGTTCTCTTCTCAGTTGAGCTGTCTGTGGCTCTTTGCTGCTGTGACAACGTACATTTACGCTCTGTAGGACGAATACAGATTCTCGTTCTGATTCTGACTCTGATGATGACTCTGGTTCTGATTCTGATTCTGACTCTGATTCTGACTCTGGTTCTGATTATGACTCTGGTTCTGACTCTGACTCTGGTTCTGACTCTGACTCTGATTCTGACTCTGGTTCTGATTATGACTCTGGTTCTGATTCTGACTCTGGTTCTGAGTCTGATTCTGATTCTGACTTTGGTTCTGATTCTGACTCTGGTTCTGAGTCTGATTCTGATTCTGACTGTGACTCTGGTTCTGATTCTGACTCTGGTTCTGACTCTGATTCTGATTCTGACTCTGATTCGGACTCTGATTCTGATTCTGACTCTGGTTCTGACTCTGATTCTGACTCTGGTTCTGACTCTGATTCTGACTCTGGTTCTGATTCTGACTCTGGTTCTGACTCTGATTCTGACTCTGATTCTGACTCTGGTTCTGATTATGACTCTGGTTCTGATTCTGACTCTGGTTCTGAGTCTGATTCTGATTCTGACTTTGGTTCTGATTCTGACTCTGGTTCTGAGTCTGATTCTGATTCTGACTCTGACTCTGGTTCTGATTCTGACTCTGGTTCTGACTCTGATTCTGATTCTGACTCTGATTCGGACTCTGATTCTGATTCTGACTCTGGTTCTGACTCTGATTCTGACTCTGGTTCTGATTCTGACTCTGGTTCTGACTCTGATTCTGACTCTTACTCTGATTCTGGTTCTGACTCTGGTTCTGATTCTGACTCTGGTTCTGACTCTGATTCTGACTCTGATTCTGACTCTGACTCTTGTTCTGACTCTGACTCTGATTCTGACTCTGATTCTGACTCTGGTTTTGACTCTGATTCTGACTCTGGTTCTGACTCTGATTATGACTCTGGTTCTGACTCTGATTCTGACTCTGACTCTGATTCTGACTCTGATTCTGACTCTGATTTTGACTCTGATTCTGATTCTGACTCTGACTCTTGTTCTGACTCTGATTCTGACTCTGATTCTGACTCTGATTCTGACTCTGATTCTGACTCTGACTCTGGTTCTGACTCTGATTCTGATTCTGGTTCTGATTCTGACTCTGACTCTGGTTCTGACTCTGATTCTGATTCTGACTCCGATTCTGACTCTGGTTCTGATTATGACTCTGGTTCTGACTCTGATTCTGATTATGACTCTGACTCCGACTCTGGTTCTGACTCTGATTCTGACTCTGATTCTGGTTCTGACTCTAATTCTAACTCTGACTCTGATTCGGACTCTGATTCTGGTTTTGACTCTGATTCTGATTCTGACTCTGGTTCTGACTCTGATTATGACTCTGGTTCTGACTCTGATTCTGACTCTGGTTCTGATTCTGACTCTGATTCTGACTCTGATTCTGACTCTTGTTCTGACTCTGACTCTTGTTCTGACTCTGACTCTGACTCTGGTTCTGACTCTGATTATGACTCTGGTTCTGACTCTGATTCTGACTCTGGTTCTGATTCTGACTCTGGTTCTGATTCTGACTCTGATTCTGACTCTGATTCTGACTCTTGTTCTGACTCTGACTCTTGTTCTGACTCTGACTCTGACTCTGATTCTGACTCTGATTCTGACTCTGGTTTTGACTCTGATTCTGACTCTGGTTCTGACTCTGATTATGACTCTGGTTCTGACTCTGATTCTGACTCTGGTTCTGATTCTGACTCTGGTTCTGACTCTGATTCTGACTCTGATTCTGACTCCGACTCTTGTTCTGACTCTGATTCTGACTCTGATTCTGACTCTGACTCTTGTTCTGACTCTGACTCTGGTTTTGACTCTGATTCTGATTATGACTCTGGTTCTGACTCTGATTCTGACTCTGGTTCTGATTATGACTCTGGTTCTGACTCTGATTCTGATTCTGGTTCTGATTCTGATTCTGACTCTGACTCTGGTTCTGACTCTGATTCTGATTCTGACTCCGATTCTGACTCTGGTTCTGATTATGACTCTGGTTCTGACTCTGATTCTGATTCTGATTATGACTCTGACTCCGACTCTGGTTCTGACTCTGATTCTGACTCTGATTCTGGTTCTGACTCTGATTCTGACTCTGACTCTGGTTCTGACTCTGATTCTGACTCTTACTCTGATTCTGGTTCTGATTCTGATTCAGACTCTGGTTTTGACTCTGATTCTGGTTCTGATTCTGACTCTGATGCTGACTCTGGTTCTGACTCTGATTCTGATTCTGACTCGGATTCGGACTCTGATTCTGATTCTGACTCTGGTTCTGACTCTGATTCTGACTCTGATTCTGACTCTTATTTTGATTCTGGTTCTGGTTCTGATTATGACTCTGGTTCTGACTCTGATTCTGACTCTGGTTCTGATTCTGACTCTGGTTCTGACTCTGATTCTGACTCTGACTCTGTTCTGACTCTGATTCTGACTCTGATTCTGACTCTGATTCTGACTCTGACTCTGATTCTGACTCTGATTCTGACTCTGACTCTGGTTCTGACTCTGATTCTGGTGCTGATTCTGACTCTGGTTCTGACTCTGATTCTGATTCTGACTCCGATTCTGACTCTGGTTCTGATTCTGACTCTGGTTCTGACTCTGATTCTGACTCTTACTCTGATTATGGTTCTGATTCTGATTCGGACTCTGGTTTTGACTCTGGTTCTGACTCTGATTCTGACTCTTACTCTGATTCTGGTTCTGATTCTGATTCGGACTCTGGTTTTGACTCCGATTCTGACTCTGGTTCTGACTCTGATTATGACTCTGGTTCTGACTCTGATTCTGACTCTGGTTCTGATTCTGACTCTGGTTCGGACTCTGATTCTGACTCTGATTCTGACTCTGGTTCTGATTATGACTCTGGTTCTGATTCTGACTCTGGTTCTGAGTCTGATTCGGATTCTGACTTTGGTTCTGATTCTGACTCTGGTTCTGAGTCTGATTCTGATTCTGAATCTGACTCTGGTTCTGATTCTGACTCTGGTTCTGACTCTGATTCTGATTCTCACTCTGATTCGGACTCTGGTTCTGACTCTGATTCTGACTCTGGTTCTGATTCTGACTCTGGTTCTGACTCTGATTCTGACTCTTACTCTGATTCTGGTTCTGATTCTGATTAGGACTCTGGTTTTGACTCTGATTCTGACTCTGGTTCTGACTCTGATTATGACTCTGGTTCTGACTTGATTCTGACTCTGGTTCTGATTATGACTCTGGTTCTGACTCTGATTCTGATTATGACTCTGACTCCGACTCTGGTTCTGACTCTGATTCTGACTCTGATTCTGGTTCTGACTCTAATTCTAACTCTGATTCTGATTCTGACTCTGATTCTGATTCTGACTCTGGTTCTGACTCTGATTCTGATTCTGACTCTGATTCGGACTCTGATTCTGATTCTGACTCTGGTTCTGACTCTGATTCTGACTCTGGTTCTGATTCTGACTCTGGTTCTGACTCTGATTCTGACTCTTACTCTGATTATGGTTCTGATTCTGATTCGGACTCTGGTTTTGACTCTGATTCTGGTTCTGATTCTGACTCTGATGCTGACTCTGGTTCTGATTCTGATTCTGACTCTGATTCTGACTCTGGTTCTGATTATGACTCTGGTTCTGATTATGACTCTGGTTCTGAGTCTGATTCTGATTCTGACTTTGGTTCTGATTCTGACTCTGGTTCTGAGTCTGATTCTGATTCTGACTCTGACTCTGGTTCTGATTCTGACTCTGGTTCTGACTCTGATTCTGATTCTGACTCTGATTCGGACTCTGATTCTGATTCTGACTCTGGTTCTGACTCTGGTTCTGATTCTGACTCTGGTTCTGACTCTGATTCTGACTCTTACTCTGATTCTGGTTCTGATTCTGATTCGGACTCTGGTTTTGACTCCGATTCTGACTCTGGTTCTGACTCTGATTCTGACTCTGGTTCTGATTCTGACTCTGGTTCGGACTCTGATTCTGACTCTGATTCTGACTCTGGTTCTGATTATGACTCTGGTTCTGATTCTGACTCTTGTTCTGAGTCTGATTCGGATTCTGACTTTGGTTCTGATTCTGACTCTGGTTCTGAGTCTGATTCTGATTCTGAATCTGACTCTGGTTCTGATTCTGACTCTGGTTCTGATTCTGATTCTGATTCTCACTCTGATTCGGACTCTGGTTCTGACTCTGATTCTGACTCTGGTTCTGATTCTGACTCTGGTTCTGACTCTGATTCTGACTCTTACTCTGATTCTGGTTCTGATTCTGATTAGGACTCTGGTTTTGACTCTGATTCTGACTCTGGTTCTGACTCTGATTATGACTCTGGTTCTGACTCTGATTCTGACTCTGGTTCTGATTCTGACTCTGGTTCTGACTCTGATTCTGACTCTGATTCTGACTCTGACTCTTGTTCTGACTCTGACTCTGACTCTGACTCTGATTCTGACTCTGGTTCCGACTCTGATTATGACTCTGGTTCTGACTCTGATTCTGACTCTGTTTCTGATTCTTACTCTGGTTCTGATTCTGGTTCTGATTCTGATTCTGACTCTGACTCTGGTTCTGACTCTGATTCTGATTCTGACTCTGATTCTGACTCTGGTTCTGATTATGACTCTGTTTCTGACTCTGATTCTGATTCTGATTATGACTCTGACTCCGACTCTGGTTCTGACTCTGATTCTGATTCTGGTTCTGACTCTAATTCTAACTCTGATTCTGATTCTGACTCTGATTCTGATTCTGACTCTGACTCTGATTCTGACTCTGATTCTGATTCTGATTCTGACTCTGATTCTGACTCTGATTCTGACTCTGGTTCTGACTCTGATTCTGACTCTGACTCTGGTTCTGACTCTGATTCTGATTCTGGTTCTGACTCTGATTCTGATTCTGACTCCGATTCTGACTCTGGTTCTGATTATGACTCTAGTTCTGACTCTGATTCTGATTCTGATTATGACTCTGACTCCGACTCTGGTTCTGACTCTGATTCTGACTCTGATTCTGGTTCTGACTCTAATTCTAACTCTGACTCTGATTCTGATTCTGGTTCTGACTCTGGTTCTGACTCTGACTCTGGTTCTGATTCTGACTCTGATTCTGACTCTGACTCTGATTCTGACTCTGACTCTGGTTCTGATTCTGATTCTGACTCTGATTCTGATTCTGACTGATTCTGACTCTGGTTCTGAGTCTGATTCTGATTCTGACTGTGACTCTGGTTCTGATTCTGACTCTGGTTCTGACTCTGATTCTGATTCTGACTCTGATTCGGACTCTGATTCTGATTCTGACTCTGGTTCTGACTCTGATTCTGACTCTGGTTCTGACTCTGATTCTGACTCTGGTTCTGATTCTGACTCTGGTTCTGACTCTGATTCTGACTCTGATTCTGACTCTGGTTCTGATTATGACTCTGGTTCTGATTCTGACTCTGGTTCTGAGTCTGATTCTGATTCTGACTTTGGTTCTGATTCTGACTCTGGTTCTGAGTCTGATTCTGATTCTGACTCTGACTCTGGTTCTGATTCTGACTCTGGTTCTGACTCTGATTCTGATTCTGACTCTGATTCGGACTCTGATTCTGATTCTGACTCTGGTTCTGACTCTGATTCTGACTCTGGTTCTGATTCTGACTCTGGTTCTGACTCTGATTCTGACTCTTACTCTGATTCTGGTTCTGACTCTGGTTCTGATTCTGACTCTGACTCTGACTCTGATTCTGACTCTGATTCTGACTCTGGTTTTGACTCTGATTCTGACTCTGGTTCTGACTCTGATTATGACTCTGGTTCTGACTCTGATTCTGACTCTGACTCTGATTCTGACTCTGATTCTGACTCTGATTTTGACTCTGATTCTGATTCTGACTCTGACTCTTGTTCTGACTCTGATTCTGACTCTGATTCTGACTCTGATTCTGACTCTGACTCTGATTCTGACTCTGATTCTGACTCTGACTCTGGTTCTGACTCTGATTCTGATTCTGGTTCTGATTCTGACTCTGACTCTGGTTCTGACTCTGATTCTGATTCTGACTCCGATTCTGACTCTGGTTCTGATTATGACTCTGGTTCTGACTCTGATTCTGATTATGACTCTGACTCCGACTCTGGTTCTGACTCTGATTCTGACTCTGATTCTGGTTCTGACTCTAATTCTAACTCTGACTCTGATTCGGACTCTGATTCTGGTTTTGACTCTGATTCTGATTCTGACTCTGGTTCTGACTCTGATTATGACTCTGGTTCTGACTCTGATTCTGACTCTGGTTCTGATTCTGACTCTGGTTCGGACTCTGATTCTGACTCTGATTCTGACTCTGGTTCTGATTATGACTCTGGTTCTGATTCTGACTCTGGTTCTGAGTCTGATTCGGATTCTGACTTTGGTTCTGATTCTGACTCTGGTTCTGAGTCTGATTCTGATTCTGAATCTGACTCTGGTTCTGATTCTGACTCTGGTTCTGACTCTGATTCTGATTCTCACTCTGATTCGGACTCTGGTTCTGACTCTGATTCTGACTCTGGTTCTGACTCTGATTATGACTCTGGTTCTGACTCTGATTCTGACTCTGGTTCTGATTCTGACTCTGGTTCTGACTCTGATTCTGACTCTGATTCTGACTCCGACTCTTGTTCTGACTCTGATTCTGACTCTGATTCTGACTCTGACTCTTGTTCTGACTCTGACTCTGGTTTTGACTCTGATTCTGATTATGACTCTGGTTCTGACTCTGATTCTGACTCTGGTTCTGATTATGACTCTGGTTCTGACTCTGATTCTGATTCTGGTTCTGATTCTGATTCTGACTCTGACTCTGGTTCTGACTCTGATTCTGATTCTGACTCCGATTCTGACTCTGGTTCTGATTATGACTCTGGTTCTGACTCTGATTCTGATTCTGATTATGACTCTGACTCCGACTCTGGTTCTGACTCTGATTCTGACTCTGATTCTGGTTCTGACTCTGATTCTGACTCTGACTCTGGTTCTGACTCTGATTCTGACTCTTACTCTGATTCTGGTTCTGATTCTGATTCAGACTCTGGTTTTGACTCTGATTCTGGTTCTGATTCTGACTCTGATGCTGACTCTGGTTCTGACTCTGATTCTGATTCTGACTCGGATTCGGACTCTGATTCTGATTCTGACTCTGGTTCTGACTCTGATTCTGACTCTGATTCTGACTCTTATTTTGATTCTGGTTCTGGTTCTGATTATGACTCTGGTTCTGACTCTGATTCTGACTCTGGTTCTGATTCTGACTCTGGTTCTGACTCTGATTCTGACTCTTGTTCTGACTCTGATTCTGACTCTGATTCTGACTCTGATTCTGACTCTGACTCTGATTCTGACTCTGATTCTGACTCTGACTCTGGTTCTGACTCTGATTCTGGTGCTGATTCTGACTCTGGTTCTGACTCTGATTCTGATTCTGACTCCGATTCTGACTCTGGTTCTGATTCTGACTCTGGTTCTGACTCTGATTCTGACTCTTACTCTGATTATGGTTCTGATTCTGATTCGGACTCTGGTTTTGACTCTGGTTCTGACTCTGATTCTGACTCTTACTCTGATTCTGGTTCTGATTCTGATTCGGACTCTGGTTTTGACTCCGATTCTGACTCTGGTTCTGACTCTGATTATGACTCTGGTTCTGACTCTGATTCTGACTCTGGTTCTGATTCTGACTCTGGTTCGGACTCTGATTCTGACTCTGATTCTGACTCTGGTTCTGATTATGACTCTGGTTCTGATTCTGACTCTGGTTCTGATTCTGACTCTGGTTCTGAGTCTGATTCTGATTCTGAATCTGACTCTGGTTCTGATTCTGACTCTGGTTCTGACTCTGATTCTGATTCTCACTCTGATTCGGACTCTGGTTCTGACTCTGATTCTGACTCTGGTTCTGATTCTGACTCTGGTTCTGACTCTGATTCTGACTCTTACTCTGATTCTGGTTCTGATTCTGATTAGGACTCTGGTTTTGACTCTGATTCTGACTCTGGTTCTGACTCTGATTATGACTCTGGTTCTGACTCTGATTCTGACTCTGGTTCTGATTATGACTCTGGTTCTGACTCTGATTCTGATTATGACTCTGACTCCGACTCTGGTTCTGACTCTGATTCTGACTCTGATTCTGGTTCTGACTCTAATTCTAACTCTGATTCTGATTCTGACTCTGATTCTGATTCTGACTCTGGTTCTGACTCTGATTCTGATTCTGACTCTGATTCGGACTCTGATTCTGATTCTGACTCTGGTTCTGACTCTGATTCTGACTCTGGTTCTGATTCTGACTCTGGTTCTGACTCTGATTCTGACTCTTACTCTGATTATGGTTCTGATTCTGATTCGGACTCTGGTTTTGACTCTGATTCTGGTTCTGATTCTGACTCTGATGCTGACTCTGGTTCTGATTCTGATTCTGACTCTGATTCTGACTCTGGTTCTGATTATGACTCTGGTTCTGATTATGACTCTGGTTCTGAGTCTGATTCTGATTCTGACTTTGGTTCTGATTCTGACTCTGGTTCTGAGTCTGATTCTGATTCTGACTCTGACTCTGGTTCTGATTCTGACTCTGGTTCTGACTCTGATTCTGATTCTGACTCTGATTCGGACTCTGATTCTGATTCTGACTCTGGTTCTGACTCTGGTTCTGATTCTGACTCTGGTTCTGACTCTGATTCTGACTCTTACTCTGATTCTGGTTCTGATTCTGATTCGGACTCTGGTTTTGACTCCGATTCTGACTCTGGTTCTGACTCTGATTCTGACTCTGGTTCTGATTCTGACTCTGGTTCGGACTCTGATTCTGACTCTGATTCTGACTCTGGTTCTGATTATGACTCTGGTTCTGATTCTGACTCTTGTTCTGAGTCTGATTCGGATTCTGACTTTGGTTCTGATTCTGACTCTGGTTCTGAGTCTGATTCTGATTCTGAATCTGACTCTGGTTCTGATTCTGACTCTGGTTCTGATTCTGATTCTGATTCTCACTCTGATTCGGACTCTGGTTCTGACTCTGATTCTGACTCTGGTTCTGATTCTGACTCTGGTTCTGACTCTGATTCTGACTCTTACTCTGATTCTGGTTCTGATTCTGATTAGGACTCTGGTTTTGACTCTGATTCTGACTCTGGTTCTGACTCTGATTATGACTCTGGTTCTGACTCTGATTCTGACTCTGGTTCTGATTCTGACTCTGGTTCTGACTCTGATTCTGACTCTGATTCTGACTCTGACTCTTGTTCTGACTCTGACTCTGACTCTGACTCTGATTCTGACTCTGGTTCCGACTCTGATTATGACTCTGGTTCTGACTCTGATTCTGACTCTGTTTCTGATTCTTACTCTGGTTCTGATTCTGGTTCTGATTCTGATTCTGACTCTGACTCTGGTTCTGACTCTGATTCTGATTCTGACTCTGATTCTGACTCTGGTTCTGATTATGACTCTGTTTCTGACTCTGATTCTGATTCTGATTATGACTCTGACTCCGACTCTGGTTCTGACTCTGATTCTGATTCTGGTTCTGACTCTAATTCTAACTCTGATTCTGATTCTGACTCTGATTCTGATTCTGACTCTGACTCTGATTCTGACTCTGATTCTGATTCTGATTCTGACTCTGATTCTGACTCTGATTCTGACTCTGGTTCTGACTCTGATTCTGACTCTGACTCTGGTTCTGACTCTGATTCTGATTCTGGTTCTGACTCTGATTCTGATTCTGACTCCGATTCTGACTCTGGTTCTGATTATGACTCTAGTTCTGACTCTGATTCTGATTCTGATTATGACTCTGACTCCGACTCTGGTTCTGACTCTGATTCTGACTCTGATTCTGGTTCTGACTCTAATTCTAACTCTGACTCTGATTCTGATTCTGGTTCTGACTCTGGTTCTGACTCTGACTCTGGTTCTGATTCTGACTCTGATTCTGACTCTGACTCTGATTCTGACTCTGACTCTGGTTCTGATTCTGATTCTGACTCTGATTCTGATTCTGACTGATTCTGACTCTGGTTCTGAGTCTGATTCTGATTCTGACTGTGACTCTGGTTCTGATTCTGACTCTGGTTCTGACTCTGATTCTGATTCTGACTCTGATTCGGACTCTGATTCTGATTCTGACTCTGGTTCTGACTCTGATTCTGACTCTGGTTCTGACTCTGATTCTGACTCTGGTTCTGATTCTGACTCTGGTTCTGACTCTGATTCTGACTCTGATTCTGACTCTGGTTCTGATTATGACTCTGGTTCTGATTCTGACTCTGGTTCTGAGTCTGATTCTGATTCTGACTTTGGTTCTGATTCTGACTCTGGTTCTGAGTCTGATTCTGATTCTGACTCTGACTCTGGTTCTGATTCTGACTCTGGTTCTGACTCTGATTCTGATTCTGACTCTGATTCGGACTCTGATTCTGATTCTGACTCTGGTTCTGACTCTGATTCTGACTCTGGTTCTGATTCTGACTCTGGTTCTGACTCTGATTCTGACTCTTACTCTGATTCTGGTTCTGACTCTGGTTCTGATTCTGACTCTGACTCTGACTCTGATTCTGACTCTGATTCTGACTCTGGTTTTGACTCTGATTCTGACTCTGGTTCTGACTCTGATTATGACTCTGATTCTGACTCTGACTCTGATTCTGACTCTGATTCTGACTCTGATTTTGACTCTGATTCTGATTCTGACTCTGACTCTTGTTCTGACTCTGATTCTGACTCTGATTCTGACTCTGATTCTGACTCTGACTCTGATTCTGACTCTGATTCTGACTCTGACTCTGGTTCTGACTCTGATTCTGATTCTGGTTCTGATTCTGACTCTGACTCTGGTTCTGACTCTGATTCTGATTCTGACTCCGATTCTGACTCTGGTTCTGATTATGACTCTGGTTCTGACTCTGATTCTGATTATGACTCTGACTCCGACTCTGGTTCTGACTCTGATTCTGACTCTGATTCTGGTTCTGACTCTAATTCTAACTCTGACTCTGATTCGGACTCTGATTCTGGTTTTGACTCTGATTCTGATTCTGACTCTGGTTCTGACTCTGATTATGACTCTGGTTCTGACTCTGATTCTGACTCTGGTTCTGATTCTGACTCTGGTTCGGACTCTGATTCTGACTCTGATTCTGACTCTGGTTCTGATTATGACTCTGGTTCTGATTCTGACTCTGGTTCTGATTCTGATTCTGATTCTGACTTGGTTCTATCTGACTTGGTTCTGACTGTTCTGATCTGATCTGTCTGGTTCTGACTGACTGTTCTGATCTGACTCTGATTCTGACTCTGATTCTGACTCTGGTTCTGACTCTGTTCTGACTCTGGTTCTGACTCTGACTCTGGTTCTGACTCTGGTTCTGATCTGACTCTGGTTCTGACTCTGATTCTGACTCTGATGTCTGACTCTGACTCTGATTCTGACTCTGGTTCTGATTCTGACTCTGATTCTGACTCTTACTCTGATTCTGGTTCTGATTCTGATTAGGACTCTGGTTTTGACTCTGATTCTGACTCTGGTTCTGACTCTGATTATGACTCTGGTTCTGATTCTGACTCTGGTTCTGACTCTGATTCTGACTCTGATTCTGACTCTGACTCTTGTTCTGACTCTGACTCTGACTCTGATTCTGACTCTGGTTCTGACTCTGATTATGACTCTGGTTCTGACTCTGATTCTGACTCTGTTTCTGATTCTTACTCTGGTTCTGATTCTGGTTCTGATTCTGATTCTGACTCTGACTCTGGTTCTGACTCTGATTCTGATTCTGACTCTGATTCTGACTGGTTCTGATTATGACTCTGTTTCTGACTCTGATTCTGATTCTGATTATGACTCTGACTCTGACTCTGGTTCTGACTCTGATTCTGATTCTGGTTCTGACTCTAATTCTAACTCTGATTCTGATTCTGACTCTGATTCTGATTCTGACTCTGACTCTGATTCTGACTCTGATTCT
>CM070484.1:46647110-46654610 GCA_036324585.1 Champsocephalus esox
TACGATATGCCTCCAATGGTTTTTCCAGTGTCTCATCATGCAACATATAACTACCATGCTGATTTTTGAAACTTTATTGGGGCACTATAGATCTTTTTGACGCCACCCAGACATCAGGCCAGACCTGACAAGATTGTGAAAAAATAGGAACTTCTGGTAAACGTTAAGGCCTTCCAAAACCGGATTCATTTGGGTAAAAATAATAAATATTCAATGGATTTCAATACATATAAAGAACCAGTTACTCTGCACGTTTACAGGCCAATCTCCCACTGACCGAGAGCTAAACACGGGATATTAACTCCAAACTAATTCAGGAAAATGAATCTGAACTGTTTAACAATTCCGAAGTAAAATACTAAATTTAAAGCATTAATTCCCTGATCGTTTCCCGTTCACGATCGGTTGTTTCCGTGAACGGCCGAATGTTGTGTCGAGAAACCGATAATGTAAAAACTAGGATCCTGACCGTCTGACGAGTATCAGAGGTAAAGTAAGTGCACGGAGAGGGAGACAGACGACTTCATATAATCAATATCCAAAGCTTTAATTAGAAAGGCAAACACATCAAAGAGACAGAGACAGGCTGAGGCTTGCCACGGGTTAGATCATTTTAAAGCTTTAAAGTTGTTCTGGTGAGGGAATCTTCCAGCCACATCGTCACCGTCAGAGTTTTCCATTCCTGCTCTCTTATCACAGCGATCATTATGGGATGAATCATCTGACTGATGTTACGAGAACACAAGAGACACACCTCGAACCATCCCGACCCAGGGAATAGTCATAGCCCAATATTTAGGGAGACTGGCTTCTTCTACCAGCTGCATTGATGGCATTTAAGAAATCTTTCACTTCATCCAGACGTGATGGAAAGTCTCGCACCGTATTCAGCTCATTGTGTGCAAGAGACGGAGAAGAGTTCATTAAAAAGTGACCTCTGCATACAAGGAATCAACTTCTGGCATTGATCAAGCCTTATGAATGACCACGAGGACAGTGCTGCACAAAGTGTGACGGCATCTATCTGAGAGCTCCAAGACACTTCCTCCCTGCAGGAGAAATGACGAGGGACAGATAACTTTACGTTTTGCGATGATGTGCTACGTTTGGTGGACTTCCCACGCAGTACAAAAATACTTTGAAGAAATAACTGTAATTTATGACGATTGTGAGATGATTTGTGGGATTGAGCTTTGCCAACTGAGCTTCACTTCATCATCTTCTAGAGAGGAAACAGATCTGAGAGGGCTTTAAGGGTCACATGTTTACGATTGAAATTAACATGCAAAGCTTTACTTAAAAAGACAAACGCATCAAGGGCTAGTTACTTTGTTCTGACACTTGAAATGTTGAGAATCTCCTCCGTGTCTTTGATATAATGTGCTCATAGATTTAGCTTTGTGCATCTTTTCCTAGAGGACTTTATTTCTGTATTTTTCCTAATAAAACTTTTACAATTTCGATGCCACTGCGAGGGCGTCCAGTGGAGACTTACGCTTTTAAAACCTGTTTCTTCTCAAGGTCTGAAGATGGCACAGACCAATCTTGAAGTCAATCGAAGGAAAATGTAGGAAGAGTTTGTTCAAATACGGCACGTGGAAAGAGCAGAAAATGGCACATAACGTTCTAAATAGCCGACTTCCTGTTGGGTTTACGACATGATGCCAAGAGGCTATTTTGAGCGTCTCGTCATGCCTCATATACCTGCTGAATTTCGGAGGAATAGGTGAAAGCATAACGAGGGGCGGCCTTTTTGGCAACTTTGTCGGTGGCCCATAGAGCTTTCCCGCACGAGGAGGGCGTTCGATGTAGACGAATGTGTTCGATGTAGACGATGGCACGCGATGTAGACGAATGTGTTCGATGTAGACGAGGGCGTCGATGTAGACGAAGGACTTCAATGTAGATGAGGGCGTCGATGTAGTCGAGGGTATTCGATGGAGACGAGGGCGTTCGATGTAGACGAAAGCGTTCGATGGAGACGAGGGCGTTCGATGTAGACGAGGGCGTCGATGTAGAAGAAGGCGTTCGATGTAGATGAGGGCGTCGATGTAGACAAGTGCGTTCGATGTAGACGAGGGCGTTCGATGTAGACGAAGGCGTTTAATGTAGACGAGGGCGTCGATGTAGACGAGGGCGTTCGATGGAGACGAGGGCGTTCGATGTAGACGAAAGTGTTCAATGTAGACGAGGGCATCGATGTAGATGAGTTCGTTCGATGGAGACGAGGGCGTTCGATGTAGATGAGTTCGTTCGATGGAGATGAGGGCGTTCGATGTAGATGAGTTCGTTTGATGGAGACGAGGGCGTTCGATGTAGACGAGGGCGTCGATGTAGACGAGTGCGTTCGATGTAGACGAGGGCGTCAATGTAGACGAGTGCGTTCGATGTAGACGAGGGCGTTCGATGTAGACGAAGGCGTTCAATGTAGACGAGGGCGTCGATGTAGACGAGGGCGTTCGATGGAGACGAGGGCGTTCGATGTAGACGAAAGTGTTCAATGTAGACGAGGGCATCGATGTAGACGAGTTCGTTCGATGTAGACGAGGGTGTTCGATGTAGATGAGTTCGTTCGATGGAGATGAGGGCGTTCGATGTAGACGAGGGTGTTCGATGGAGACGAGGGCGTCAATGTAGACGAGTGCGTTCGATGTAGACGAGGGCGTTCGATGTAGACGAAGGCGTTCAATGTAGACGAGGGCGTCGATGTAGACGAGGGCATTCGATGGAGACGAGGGCGTTCGATGTAGACGAAAGTGTTCAATGTAGACGAGGGCATCGATGTAGACGAGTTTGTTCGATGTAGACGAGGGCGTTCGATGGAGACGAGGGCGTTTGATGTAGACGAGTTCGTTCGATGGAGACGAGGGCGTTCGATGTAGATGAGTTCGTTCGATGGAGACGAGGGCGTTCGATGTAGACGAGGGCTTCGATGGAGACGAGTTCGTTCGATGAAGACAAGGGCGTTCGATGTAGACGAGGGTGTTTGATGTAGACGAGGGCGTTCGATGTAGACGAGTTCGTTCGATGGAGACAAGGGCGTTCGATGTAGACGAGGGCGTTCGATGTAGACGAGGGCGTTCGATGTAGACGAGGGCGTTCGATGTAGAAGAAGGCGTTCGATGTAGACGAGGGCGTCGATGTAGACGAGGGCGTTCGATGTAGACGAGGGTATTCGATGTAGACGAAGGCGTTCGATGTATACGAGGGCGTTCGATGTAGACGAGGGTATTCGATGTAGACGAAGGCGTTCGATGTAGACGAGGGTATTCGATGTAGACGAAGGTGTTCGATGTATACGAGGGCGTTCGATGTAGACGAAGGCGGTCGATGTATACGAGGGCGTTCGATGTAGACGAGGGTATTCGATGTAGACGAAGGCGTTCGATGTAGACGAGGGTATTCGATGTAGACGAAGGCGTTCGATGTAGACGAAGGCGTTCGATGTAGACGAGGGCGTTCGATGTAGACGAGAGTGTTCGATGTAGACAAAAGTTTCTCATGAATTTGGATCCTCATGATCTTTCGATGGCACTGATCACATTTGAAGTTGATCGGCTGAAAGTTCCTTGCACATACAATTTAAAATAGCCGACTTCCTGTTGGGTTTACGATATGCATCCAATGGGCCTCTCACTATGCTTCTTTATATACATGTTGAATTTCAGAAGTGAAAGTGAAAGCACGAAGAGGGGCTGATTATTGAAACCTTATTGCGGCACTACAGAGCTTTTTGACGCGACCCAGAGATCAGTTCAGACATGAGAAGTCTGTGAAAAGATATATGAACTTCTGGTAAACATTAAGGCCTACCGATTAATTTGGGCAAACATATATATAAACACTCAATGGGTTTCAATACAGATACAGAACCAGGTACTCTGCACTAAGACAGACCGACCGACCACTCACAGAGGAGTAAACACAGGATAGTAACTTTATGTAATGTGTGCTTCAGTCTTAAAGCTTGGAGCCTGATGGGTTTGGGGTTAGACGAGGATATACTGTCCCTCTCTCTGCTCTGAAATACTCAGACCTTCCTCCTCCTCCTCTTCATCACTAAAGTCAGCCGTGAAAACGCTTCCTGTGTTCGGACGACCCGGCTTTTAGCACCGTGAGACCAGTGAGAGTTCACACACACACACACACACACACACACACACACACACACACACACACACACACACACGGTCTGACTCAGAGCGCGGTGATTAAACACAAAGCCTCTCTGGTGAGATCCCGGTGGACGAATGAAGTACGTGTTTCGATCCAGAGCTCTGATTTCAGAACTAAAGAGACCTAAGTGTTCCTGTTAGAGTGTGTGTGTGTGTGTGTGCGTAGCGTGTGCGTGTATGTGTGTGTGTGTGAGTGTGTGTGTGCGTGTGTGTATGTGCGTGTGTATGTATGTATGTATGTGTGTGTGTGTGTGTGTGTGCGAGTGTATGTATGTATGTGTGTGTGTGTGAGTGTGTGTGTGCGTGTGTGTATGTGCGTGTGTATGTATGTATGTATGTATGTGTGTGTGTGTGTGCGAGTGTGTGTATGTATGTGTGTGTGTGTGTGTGCGTGTGTGTGCGTGCGTGTATGTGCGTGTGTGTGTATGTATGTGTGTGTGTGTATGTGTGTGTGAGTGTGTGTGTGCATGTGTGTGTATGTGCGTGTGTGTGTGCGTGCGTGTATGGTGCGTGTGTGTGTATGTATGTGTGTGTGCGTGTGTGTGTGTATGTATGTGTGTGCATGTGTTTGTGTGTGTATGTGTGAGTGTGTGTGTGTGCATGCGTGTATGTGTGAGTGTGTGTGTGCGTGTGTGTGTGCTTGTGTGTGTTGGTGTATGTATGTGTGTGTGCGTGTGTGCATGTGTGTGTGTGAATGTGTGTAGTGTATGTGTGTGCGTGTGTGTGTGTGTGTGTGTGCTTGTGTGTGTAGGTGTATATGTATGTATGTGTGTGTGTGCTGTGTGTGTTGGTGTATGTATGTGTGTGTGTGCGTGTGTGTGCGTGTGTGTGTGCGTGTGTGTGTGTGCGCGTGTAGGTGTATGTGTGTGTGTGTGTGCGTGTATGTGTGTAGGTGTGTGTGTGTGTGTGTGTGTGTGTGTGTGTTACAGTAGATAGAGGGGATCATCACTCACTCAGGCCTATGGAGAGCACCTGAATCTGGATTAATGGTACAAGTGCAGCCCCCCCCCCTCTTTATGGCCACTGCTCCCCTGTGATATATGGGGAGGCGACAGATGCCAGCGAGGGGCTGTGATTGGACGGACTGAGCGTTGAACCTGTGCCACAGTCAGGGTCGAGGGGGGAGATTAATGCTCCTCCCCCAGAGAGGAGGAGACACTCAGAGAGACGGCTGGAGGTTAAACGTTGGACTTTCAGTTTGACAACGAGCTGAGCTTCAGAAACATGGTCAGGACGTGCAGAAGTGCACGAACAGGACTACGGCTTACATGGTGGAAGCTGTGGAAGTGGTAAAGTCTAAAGAGGTAGATGATAACCAGATAACCCTCTGCATGTTCTCTCCTTGAGGCTGAACTCAGGGATGGAACATGTTCTCTCCTTAAGGCTGAACTCAGGGATGGAACATGTTCTCTCCTTGAGGCTGAACTCAGGGATGGAACATGTTCTCTCCTTGAGGCTGAACTCAGGGATGGAACATGTTCTCTCCTTAAGGCTGAACTCAGGGATGGAACATGTTCTCTCCTTGAGGCTGAACTCAGGGATGGAACATGTTCTCTCCTTAAGGCTGAACTCAGGGATGGAACATGTTCTCTCCTTAAGGCTGAACTCAGGGATGGAACATGTTCTCTCCTTAAGGTTGAACTCAGGGATGGAACATGTTCTCTCCTTGAGGCTGAACTCAGGGATGGAACATGTTCTCTCCTTGAGGCTGAACTCAGGGATGGAACTCTTCAGTCAGTGTCCGGCTCACAGGCTGCAGCTGAGAGGACTTAACGAACCTAAGCAGACGTGGGAGTCAGTTACAACAACTCAGAATCTAAAGTATATTCGTCTAACATCCAGTCAGAATACGTCTTTATGATCTAAGGGTGTGTTCTCACCTAATAGTCCGCTCTCTGGTGCGCACCTGACCACAGTTTGTTACATTGTTTAATTTTTCAGAAGGTTCGGTTTGCGTTCACACGGCAAAACTGAAACGGACTATAAACTTTAAACACAAGTCATGTGCACGGAAATGCTGTTCAACCATTGGTCAGACATTAAGGGGGTACAAACGCAAATCCCGGCCATGTCTAGATACTTCCCAAGGTTTGACATAATGAATCGTGCTACTTTTAAAGCAAGCAACGATTTTTTCAAATCTGTAATCAGAAAGCTCCTCAAAAACACTATCGAAGCAGTTCCTGCCGTTGCTACGTTAGTTCAAACGGTAACAACGGACTATTTTTCTTAGCGGATGCATGTACATTTAAATACATACAACTATTTTTTAAATCAATAAAATAATTTTATAAATCCACAAAAGCATTTCAATGAATATCGGGTCGTTACTTTGTTGAGAATGTGGCCGTGTGTGAGAAGCGGCATAATGCGCAGCAGCGCGGTCATTATGGGGAGAAGAACACCTTCATGCCGATCTAGATCCCTCCGCCTCGCGTCGGGCTCCTGGTCGGCTGTCGGTGTTCTTCTCCTGCTCATGAGAGACGTCCTGCAGAGGAGGGCGTTTCACCGACGACAGGTGTTCTGACTGCCATGTAGCTGACGGTGAATGTTTACTTTACACGACACTGTTCAGCTCTTCATTCTGCTTTACTCTTTCACTAAACAACGCGGATGTCTTGAAAGACTCTTTCGCTGAAGATTTTTGAAGATATCCGCGTTCTTGTGACACGTAAATACTGCGCTTCCTGTGTTTTGGTGCGGACTGCGTTCACACAGCGATGAACCGCAAGCAAGCGCTCCGAGACCACCTATTTTAGCGGACCAGAGTCCGGTTGTTTGGTTCACTTCAGAGGTCTCGGACTGCGTTCACACCGACCCAAATGAACCAAGCGGCTAAACGCTCCAGGGTTAGATTCAACCGGACTGTACAAGGCAGGTGTGAACGCACCCTTAGACACAATAACTGGAAAAGCTGCTCTGAAACAAGTGAGAGAATAATGAAATCGAGCCGTCCTCTCTCGGATCAGTCCACAGATCAGCCGGTAGAACACGTGGACTCAGCTCGGTGAGGTCTCTTGGAATAAGACGGGATGTTTAGATAAATCCCGTCTTGTGATTATCTGGAGAACTCACTTTGAACTATATTCACCAGAACCAGGAGACGCTGTGTTTCAGTATGAGGTCAAGCGCTCAAAGGTGTTCTGTGTTCGGATGCAACCCGGCCTCCTAAAGACGACGGTCCCACAGAACTAAACTGCATTCTCAATTACGTTTAACGAGAAACGTATCGTCCCACGTTACGTCTCTTATGAACTTTTCTTAAATACGTTTATTCTCTACATGTCTTTGCCATTTATTGTCTTGCTTATAATAATGATGATAG